>JACXGJ010000405.1:0-129907 GCA_016801105.1 Esox niger
CTATGGGCGTGACACGAAGCCGCAAAAGCTGCGCAACATTTAGAATTGATTGTGATTTATTAAGGAAAAAATGCGTAGGATGTGCGTGCGCACGGTTTTATAAATCCGAATATTTCTGTGCGTACGCACGTCCTATGTTTCATCCGTACGCCATTTCTGACGCAAATCCTACGCAAAGTTTTATAAATGAGGCCCCAGAACTTTCCCCTTTTTCTGCGGTAGCCGCTGGAGGGTGAATTTAGGGTCATTGTTGTGCTGGGAAGTCCAAGTGTGTTTTTTTTGCAGCCTAATGATGGCCTGTGATTGCATTGAGATCTCCTTTGACTGCATGTTGCAGGTTCACAGCAACGGCTTCCAATTGCGAATGCCACACCTGGTATCAACTCCAGACCGTTTACCTGCATAATGGATGAAGAAATAACAAAGCAATAGCCCACATATGTCCATGAAACTGCTTTTGAGTCACTTGTCCAATTACTTTTGGTTCCTTGCAAAAGAGGGTGCTACATATTAAAGAGCTGTAATTCCAAAACCCTTTCTCCAATTTGGATGAGAATATCCTTAAAGCTGAGAGACGGCACTATGCCCATATTCATTATTTCACTGTAACTTTAATATATATTGGTAAACAGACAAATTAACTAAACCTTTTTAAATGATTTCCGGTCATAGCTGTATATAACAATATGCCACAGCTGAGGGCTGTTCTTAGGCTGAAGGAATGTACATGTTGTGCTGCAGATTGGCCCGCTCCTGTTCGAAAATTTGTGTGAAATGATAATAGCCCATAACGTAGAGAAATTGTCTTTCTTCTGGAACCAAACAACAAGCGCCCACAGTATTATGATGAAACATATCATGTAATTCTATACCCTGTTTGGTCTTTCAAATATTCACACATTCATGCTAAAGGTCAGGCACCAAATTATTGCACCATTGTAACAGGCTTTATTCAAGCCCTGGTCTTCATCATCATAGCAGGAAAGAAATTCATAGCTTTTGGCTAGATAGACTTAGGTAGAACAATTGCAAATAATACTGGATGAAACACATGTACTGAAGCTTTGCATGCCCAGCAACCCATGTATTTTGAAAACTACAGAAATTTGTGAATCATGAAATAGCAGCAGATTCTTAGGAACCTATTAATTAAATTCTGTAGTGGTAGTGACCTGTTATACTTTGAAGAAAGAAATCGTCTGTAATACAGAACACATCCATAAAAACTGTAAATCACATGAGATCTTACTCTAATGTGTGTCCCATTTGGTCTTTCATAACACTTCCATGAATACCTCATATCACAAGATGTCATACTAAAGTGAAAACATTAAGGCTTCCCTATATGGCACAGTGGTAAAATCACTTGTAGTTAAGTGCAACATTGAAAGACAGGGTTTCAAATCCTGCTCGCCGATTAGCCAATGGGATCCCTGTTTGGCGGTGAAATTTGCCAGCACTGTTTGTGTTTGAGAGGTTAGTAATATAATATGATTGCCTTGCCTTATGATGTTCTTGCAAATACTTGTGGCCACTTGGTGGCCAGTGAGCATGATCATACCTGGACTCCTTAGGTATTGTTCTTGGCGACTCACAAAATATTATCAGTTTATTAAAATCCCTACCAGAGGCAAACACTTTGGATCATTGCTACTCTACAATCAAAAATAGGTTTAGGGTTACCTATCACGCTTTGCCCTGCGCTGTTCTGGGACTTTCAGACCACGTCATGGTCCATCTTATACCCAAATACAGGCAAAAAAGTAAACTTTCTAAACCTGTTGCGAGAAGATCAAAGACGTGGAGCAACAGAGGATCTGTGTGCGTGTCTGGAATGCACTGATTGGGACATTTTTAGGTCTACCACTAATGGTCTGGTTGAGTACACTGATGCTGTGAAATAAGCTTCTGTGAGGATTGCTCTGTACCAACACTGACGAGCATGAGTTACAACAACAACAACAAACCCTGGTTCACAGCCAAACACAGATGCCTGCATTCTGTAAAGGAGCAGGTGTCAGGAATGGGGACACAGTCCAGTACAGAGTGGCTAAATACAGCTTTGGTAAGGCAGTGAAGGAAGTCAAGCACATGTATGGAGAGAAACTAAGAAAACATCTCGAACCATCATCTTCATCCACTTATCTGGTATCGGGTCACAGGGGCAGCAGCTCCAGCAGGGGACCCCAAACTTCCCTTTCCTGAGCTACATTTGGCAGCTCTGACTGGGGGTTCCCAAGGCGTTCCCAGGCCAGTGTCGAAATATAATCTCTCCACCTAGTCCTGGGCCTACCCCGAGGTATCCTCCCAGCTGGATGTGCCTGGAACACCTCCCTAGGGAAGCCTCCTGGGGGCATCCTTACCAGATGCCCGAACAACCTCAACTACAAACCTAAATCCCCCCACTCTATTAATGACCTGCAATTTGCCAATGACCTGATTGAGCTCTACTACAGATTTGAAAGACAAAAGGGCAGTCCTGATAACATACCTTCTCCCTGTGTCCAGCAATCAATACCAACCCCCACCATTGGAGCCCATTCACAATCCCCCATCCCACTCATCCCCACCATTGCCACAACAATGGAACTTTCAATCATGGAGAGGGACGTTAACAGACTATTCAAGAAATAAACCCCCTGAAAAGCAGCACGGCCTGACAGTGTCCGTCCATCCACCCTAAAGCAGCATGTAGATCAACTTTCTGCTTTGTTTACGGATATCTTCAACACCTCACTGGAGATGTGCTGCATCCAGGCCTGTTTCAAGCCCTCCATCATCATCCCAGTCCCAAAGAAGCCAAGAATGACAGGACTTAACGACTACAGACCCATCGCCCTGACCTCTGTGGTTAAGATGTCATTTGAGCACCTTGCGCTGTCCCACCTCAAGACCATCACCGACCTTCTACTAGACCCACAGCAGTTTGCCTACAGAGCCAACAGGTCTGTGGACGATGTGGTCAACATGGCTCTTCACTTCATCCTCCAGGGTCTGGACTCCCCTGGAACCTACGCCAGAATCCTGTTTGTGTTCCTCATTAAACACCATAATTCCCGCTTTGCTCCAAGGCAAGCCATCCCAACTGGGTGTTGTCTGCAGATGACACCACCCGCACAGGAGAACATGCAAAATAGCCAAAGCACTGTGCTTCAGTTTTGCATTCCAAGGGAAGCTACACAAAATATATTTTTTAACACCTCTTGGGTTATTTTCACTGGGTTCACAGTGTTTTTCTTAATTCAATGTTATAAAGTATCTATTTTCTCCAAAATACTGAACAGTAATGTCTCAAAGTGTCGCTTCACATTTTTTCAGGTGACCTAAGATGTTTGACTGTACTGTATGACTATTATACTTTTTTTCAGGAAACCAATGTTTTAGGGTTCAAAGGCCCTCGTAAAATGAGTGTCATTATCCCTGGAATGAACATGGACCATGAGAGAGTCTCCATTTGTCCACGAAATGTAAGTAAAGCCAAGTATTTGTCAAATTCAAAGAGTCTGGCAGTAACGTTTCACCATGTTGACTTTAATAATGGTTTACCTTTCTTTCACTCTTAAATTTATTCAGGACCATGAGTCCTTGCTGGCGCGTTGGCAGAACAAGAGCACAGAGAGTGTGATTGAGCTTCACAACAAGACCCCAGTGTGGAACGACGACACACAGTCCTACGTGCTCAACTTCCATGGCAGAGTCACTCAGGCCTCAGTCAAAAATTTCCAGATCATCCATGACAATGACCGTGAGCTATACAGATTCTCACTGCCTGCATGTCAATTCTTTGTGCACTATAGGGTGCCATTTGGCCTGCAGATAAAGTACAGAGCACAGTAAAGACTGCAATTAAAATTGCCATTGATCAAGGTAATTCTTCATTTTCTATTTCTTTATCCCACATTTAGCTGACTACATCGTGATGCAGTTTGGGCGGGTTGCAGAGGATGTATTCACGATGGACTACAACTACCCCATGTGTGCCCTCCAAGGCTTTGCCATTGCTCTCTCCAGCTTTGACAGCAAGCTGGCCTGTGAGTAGCAGCCATCCTCGCTCCCTTGCCCTCCTGAGCAGCCGCCTGTCCCTTTTTGAAGGCCTACTCATGGGCCTCAACTAGCCCTTCAGTCTCCTCATCAAGGGCAGCAGTTAATCCCGGGTCACCTTGGAGACCCTACACTGTCTGAGAATCCCACCTGGAATTGTGCCGGAGCTGTGGATGAAGGCTGTGGAGGCGCAAGTGTGTGGGTGTACGTGTGTTGTGTGTGTGTGTGTGTGTGCGGTTGTGTCTTGATCTGCCCCATACAACTCTAACGGTCTCCATTCTGGATATGGATATGTCATTCAGCGGACAGGACAAGCACAAAGACTAATCCATTAGTCATTGAATCTTAAGGCTCATTTTAATAGGTTTTAAATGACATGTAATACAAAATTCTGTTACATTATTTATGTGTTGTGGAATTCTAACATTTCTTTAACCATTAATTACTTTTGGATAAGTGTAACTTTTAATGCTAACACTAACTATTTTTCATCTTCAAATATAATTGGTTGAAGGAGTTTCATTCTAGTAAACACATTATTGTCTCCCATGATTAGTTGGGGGAGGGGACTGTGGATCGGTTCCTGTACGTGCTTACAGGTGTGTGTACTTCCCGCGATATTTAAGACAGTGCTAGCCTGATTTGGATGATATTTGGGTTAAGGATGTCTCCTGCTATAGTGATCCAGCATTTAAAGGATTAAACTGATTAGCCTAATGGTAGTGTTAAAACAAAGAATTGAAAATGCTAGTTTGCAAGAACATGCCCCTCACGCGATTGTACCATAAGTCATGAAATTCCGTACATATTTTCCACCCTCAAGGGACGATATCAATAAATCACATTTATTTTGGGATTGGGAAACCTTTTCCTAGGGAGATATTCCTAGCCACTGAAATTTAACACTACTGTTTGCGCCTTGGGGTTTAAGGCCGGGTGTTTTGTAAAAGCACTTTGTGACCACTGCTGATATAAAAAGAGCTTTATAAATAAATGTGATTGATATAAACCCATGCAGACAGCCATGATGGGTTTTCTGCCAATTATTTTAGAAATAATCTAAAATAATACATTTCTGTTAAATTAATCTGTATAAAACATAATTATGCAGAATTTATAGACAAAGTTCTCTGAAGACCTAAACGAAATGGCTGCCATTGACCACCACAAATGAATGTGTGCATGGTCTGGTATAAATGCAGGGTGTAAATGCATATAAATCAGTCAGGAACATTTATTGTAAAATCCTTTGGGTTGCAAATACTGTCAACTGTAGTTGCACTTAACTACAACTACATGTTGCACTTAACTACAAGACAGTATATATGAAAGATCATAAATATTGACCAAACAGTGCTGCAGTAATGGACACGTATCTCTAGACCTGTCACTTAGTGACAATTTGGCAGACATGCTCAGGGAAGATTTCTCTTTAACCAACACAATATCTCAGATTGACTACATTTTAGGTGAATGACAGGTCTTTCACAAAATTACACTGATTAGCCCAGCGTAGCAGAGCATTATTCATGGGGTTGGCATGTTCACTTGCTTTGTTAAATGATGGACTGTAAACCATTAGCTTAAAATAGGGACCGATTTGTAAACATTTATTTTAAGATAAAACTAACTTAATTGCCATTAATATTAAATCATTTGAACATCTCATAACATCCACACATTTGAATGTACTTACATTTTTATCATTATTTATACATTTCAATATGTTGTTTGTAAATTAGTCAATAGCCTATCCTTTGTTTCCACTCGTTTAATCTTAGTTTTGGAGCCTGGAGCACACAACATGATTGAAGGGATTATCTGGCACACTTACACATAGGATAAAACCGTATAGTAAATTGAACATAAACAGACCAGGTCAACTCAAGGGCATCACACTGTATGTGCATCGTGTAAAACATCATATCAAACTTTCAAGTACGAGAATGTATAGGATGGTGCACTTTAATTATGAGTTTACAGTATGGTAATAGCTGTACATATTGTGCCTTTGGAGACTAAATCAAATGATATGCTTTAACTGTCAAATGTTCTCTGGGACAAGGCTTTTGTAATGCACCTGACCTTTCTGACCTTGGGTTTCTTTGTCCTTCCTGCTTCCTCACTGACCATCTACTCTGAAAACACTTCTGGAGATATTTGGTCCCTTTTCTGTTGGTTCAGTCTGATTTGCAGATATTATTACTAAAAGTTGGTCTTTTATATGCCCCCTACTGGCAGATTTATCAACGTGCTGTAATACATGGTTTACTTTGGCCCAAGACAGGTTAACAGTTTAGATTTAGTAATATGTTTTGGTTCAGTAAAAAACATGGTATCAGGTATTGGCACCAGGCACAAGATCATGGAAATTGTATTTTTTGCAGATGCATTCATATATTCATCTAACATTGACAATCCATCAATAGCTGACCAAACCCCCCAGATACTGTAAGAATAGTAGCAGGCCTCTGTTTATTAACCTACATACTAATCACTAATTATATATTGATATTACTCTCTATAGAGCTGGCATACCAGAGGATTTTTGTTCTGTTTTATTCTTCAAAACTTCTTGAGGCAAAATCTTTTCTCGATTTACGTGAAACTTTTATATTTTATGTATATTAAGTATAAAATCAAGACTTGGCCAAATGGCAAAGAACAAACTTTGATGACACATCTCAACGTTGTCTTCTTAAATTGGCCATGATATTCTTGTACCTTAGTAATTTGTCAAAGAGAAAAGTTAGATTGCTGAGATCTGTGCAGAAAACTGCTGTTCTTTTTATATCATGCATATATATATATATATATATATATATATATATATATATCTTTCTTTCTGTCCAAGAAACAAGGCCCTTTCATGTGCAGCTGTGATGTACTGTAGTGATAACACTCCTTGGCATAAGTCACCAGTACAGCTCCCCAACTGACACCAGGGTGTGATCGCATTGTTTGCCCGACCTACTGTTCTCCTGTTGCCCTGTCTACACCTTTGTTTCCATCACTCTTAATAAAGTGAAAATACCAGAAAAATATCATTAACAAAAAACAAAGCCCTTTTATTCCATAAATGTTTAAGTGCTGTTTCACGGTATTGTAAAATGTGGACATTAATATAGTGATTGTATACACACAGTTCTCTGATAATGAAATAAAACTACAGTGAGTGAAACATTATTAAACGAACAGTCAAATGCACCCACTGCACTAAGCCTACTCTGATTTTACCTTCTGGGTTGTAAAGTGACACGGTAACAAATGGATAATGGGCAGCTAGGACATAGTGTCCTCGAGGTAGTGTACATACTATTTAAACCGAAAACCAGAGGCTTAGATTTTATGTACAGTAAAAAAAAATACAAATACAATAATTGGTGTTGTAGTAGCTGAATTGAATAAAAACACTGATTGGAATTTTACCTTTTAATACAATATTAGTAGCCATTCTCAGTGACGAGGCGACCTAAGGTACTACCACACAGTCCAGCTGTGTCGTTGTGACCAGGGCTCTAATTGTAATCTCAGTGTGTGCAAGTCCTGCAGATGCCCTACATACAATACCGTTCAAACTTTTGGGGTCACTTAGAAATATCCTTTTCAAAGGAAAGGCTAATTTTCTGTCCATTGAATTGACATCAAATTGAAATACAGTGTAGACGTTGTAAATTACTATTGTAGCTTGAAATAAATGATTTTTTATTGAATATCTACATAGTTATAAAGAAGCCCATCATCAACAACCATTACTCCTGTGTTCCAATGGCACGTGGTGTTTGCTAATCCAAGTTTAGCATTTTAACAGGTAAGTGATCATTAGAAAAACCTTTTGCAATTATGTTAGCACAGCTAAAAACCTGTGCAGGTTAAAGAAGCAATAAAACTGTCCTTTAGACTAGTATTTGGAGCATCAGCAATTTTGGTTTAGATTACAGGCAAAACATTTCCAGAAACAAGGAACTTTCTTCTGAAATTCTTCAGTCTGCTCATACAACGCTGTGTACTACTCCAATCACAGAAAAGCTGAGCAAAAGGACAAATAAAATAGTGTCTAGTTTGAGAAACAGATACCTCACAGGTCCTCAACTGGCAGCTTCATTAAATAGTACTCAAAACAACACAACAACAAGTCTCAACATCAACATTGAAGAGGTGACTCAACATTGAAGAGGCGGAGTTGCATAGAAAAAGCCATATCTCAGATATGCCAAAAAAGAAAAGATTAAAATGGGCAAAAGAACACTGACACTGGACAGAGGAAGATTGGGAGGAAAGTGTTATGGACAGACATCTAATTTCGAGGTGTTTAAAACACAAAGAACATTCGTGATACGCAGACCAAATGAAAAGATGCAGGAGGAGCGTCTCATTGCCTCCACCATCTCTCCCATGGTGGAGGCAATGTGATGTCTGGGGCTGGTTTAGTGGTGTTGAATTGGGAGATTTTTACAGGGTAAATGGGATCTTGAAGAAGGAAGGCTATCACTCCAATTTGCAATGCCATGCCATACCCTGTGGGCAGAGTTTGATTGGAGCCAGTTTCTTCCTACAACAGGACGATAACCCAAAGCACAAATCCAAACTAATCAAAAACTACTTAGGGAAGAAGTCAGCTGGTATTCTGTCTATAACAGAGTGGCCAGCATAGTCACCGGATCTCAACCCCATTGAGCTGTTGTGGGAGCAGCTTGACCGTATGGTACGAAGTGGCCATCAAGCCAATCTGACTTGTGGGAGGGGCTTCAGGAAGCATGGGGGGAAATCTCTTCACATGAGCTCAACAAATTGATAACTAGGATGCCAAAGTCTGCAACGCTATAATTGCTACAAATGGAGGGTTCTTTGATGAAAGCAAAGGTTGGGATAATTATTATTTTAGTTCAAATATTTCATGTGACCCCAAAACTTTTAACTAAAGTGTATAGTATGTCTGTCAATCTAACTAGCTAATTTCCTGTTCCACAGCAATCTGCTTAAAACACATTTATCAAATTTAATTAGCTAAAAAAATGACAAAGAAACAAAGTACCTTTTTGTGTTATTCTCTGTTTTTGAGTTATTATAATCAGTTCAGAACTTTATTTGGCTGTAATAATAGTGGATCTGTTCAAAAGAAAAGGTTTGGAAAATAACTATTGGACAAACTGTGACCTCTAAGTCTCTCTCCTGTTCCTCATCCTGAGAAAATTCCCCATTCCTAACTCCCCAGACATATCTGGTCTGGGGAAACCATCTGTTTCTTCAGACTGAGACAGTAGAATGTACTCTTCTTCCATCTCTCCTTCTGCTTCTGCCTCTGGATTACTACAGACGTCGCAATTAAAACTTAGAGCCTCGGCCTCCATCAGTGGGTCTTCATCATCTCCCATTTCTTCTTCTTCCTCAGTTTCTACCTCCGTCTCATCCACTAGCTCCTCCTCCTCTTCCTCCGCTTCACCCTCCCTCACCTCTTCATACCTATACTCAGACACTGCATCTTGTTTAGGGTAGTGAAACACATCTTTGTGGTCGCTGAATCTGATTTGCTTTTTACTTCTGGGAATACTACCCTTTTCATCAAGTCCTTGATCAAGAGATGGGGGTGGATAGAACTGCTCCTCCTTTTCCACCTCCTCTTCTTCCTCCTCATCCTGCGCCTCCACCACCTCCTCAGCTAGGGCTTCAGCAGTGGGAATTTCAGAATCTGGAGGCTCCTCCAGGGTGATGATAGGGAGGGGGTCATAGCTACCACTGCGCCTTCTGCATGGCTCCTCATATTGGGGGAACGTCTCCTCTGGGTAGCCTGGAGAGGGAGAAAGACAGCCATGTAAGGGTTGGTCAGACACTACCAGTGCAGACAATCAGATAGAAAACTGATGGTACTCAAGGCTTAAAGGAAATGTTTTTGTATTCTGTGTGGTGACAGACCCTCCCAGTCAGCAGAGTAAGGCACCATTTCAGCCTCCATCTCAGGTGTGGCTCCTTCCATCAGTCGTCCGTCCTGAAACACCCGGCTGATTTTACTCAGCTTCCGCAGTAACTTCTCCTCCTGCTTGGATGCTCTTCTAACTTTACTGCTAGTCCTGCTGCATGACACCAGAGGGCAGCAAAGGAGATGAGATAGAATCAGGCCTCAACTAATACCAATGTGGACATTTTCACATTCATACCACAGTGCTTCCAATCTGATAAATCGTTTATCTGTAGCCTAGAGATTACGCATTTCCACTTGCTGATGATAACCTCTTATTATGGCATCCTGCAACATGTTGGCAGATTATGTACAAACATTTTAATGGAATAGTTAATGGCTCTGAATTAGTTAATAGCTCTTACAAAATTGCTATTATTTCTTAAGTATTATTAAGAAATTATAGTGCACAGGTAAAAATGGAATGCAGATATAGCGCAAATAAATTGTTAATTAAAATAAATTAGGAAGATTAGAATCTTTATTTGGTTTGGAATTCTCCAGTATAGGGTTGACAATTAAGAGACACTAGTCATGTTATTGATGTAAAATGTTATTGTTATTGACGTAAAATAATTCTCCATATTTAGCAGAAATGCTATATAAAGCAGGAGTGCATTAAATTTGCACTTTAATTTTTACGTAGTTCACCCTGATTTATTCCTGATATTTAGTCATTAAGCTCCTCTATCTGGGCAAAGAGAAATAGTTTGTAAATGGAAATAGGGGCAGTTTACCTGTCAGGAGTACTGCACCTTCTGGAGACAATTCTCTCCATCACCCTCTCTGTCTCCAACAGCTTCTCCTGTAGCCTGATCAGCTCATCATCTGCTGGGAAGAAAACATGGCATTCATGGATTTGCAGAGAAAACAAACAACATGCACGAGGGCTGTTTTGGAGGTGGCAAAAAAGCACAGTCACGTTTTATTTTTCCACCAATCAAATGGGCGACAATTTACAATGTGTATTTTCCACGTTTCGATAAAATCAGAAGGTACGCGCTGAGCTTGTCCACACTGAATGATGAAATACTACAAAGGAGCTTCATTATGATTACTATATTAGGAGCCAGAGAAGATGACAACCCTCGCCTGTTCACAAGTTTGTCATTTTGCTCCTTAAGCTGCTGTTTATGTCAGACACGAACCGTCACTGACATAAACTGCAGCACATTTTCATTAAGCAAGACATTCCTCAGAGGATGTAACATCTTTCTTCAGACCATAGCCTACTATCAAAGGCATTGTAATTTTCCCTACCTATAACGGCTCAATAAAATAATAGGCTAGACCCTGTTGTTGCTCTGATCAATGTACATCCAAAGTAGATTGCTAAACTGTACTTTATATGTACAATGAAACTTTGGTCAAATTCTTTTCATGAGACCAAACCGTGTTGCCGGTTGTTCAGTGCAGGCATCCTGCTTTTCAGCTGAACCACAATGGTGTTGCTCCTTTCTCTGTTTATATCACAGCTATTATTAAAAAGTATTATTGGCCTCAATAAGGGGCTTCCTTCCTCTCCAGCTTCTAAGCTCAAAGAGGACGAAGAACATTGGTAAATATGGTAAATATAGACTTTAAAGATTTTTTTAACAGGATATAACGTTTATAACCAAAACAGAATTCAAACAGGAAATTGCTGTGCACTTAAATGTGGTCAATGACAAATTGAAGGCTTATCTCTGTCACACTGTCCCCCACCCTAACCCCCTTGGCATTCATTTGATGAATAGAGCTAAACCTCTAACTGCTGATCCAAAAGACATGCCGTTAATTGGTATTAGACGCTGCTGGGCTGAAATAACATTACTTATGATTGCTAATCCAGGTCTAACAAAGGCAGGGAACAAAGCTCTTTCCGAATTGAACAGGATCTTAATCTACCTTATCATTGAGTCTCTTAACATTGGAGGTACTGATACATTCTGCAAGGGCCCTGACAAATGGGTAGATCAAAACATGGAACAAGGAGATAGTTGATTGAAAGAATGAATCATGAAAGAGGTGACTGAGAGAAGAACATTTGGTAGACCACTTATTTTCTATATTCAGGGTCTGCTCAAGTATATTCTGCATTTAGTCAGGGTTCATCATCAATGACTATAGGATGCAAAATGGTGGACATGTGCACTTTTTTACTTTCCTATTCAGGGCCAAATTCACCAAAATCTCCTGACATTCAATGGTTCAAAGTCAGGACTTTTGAAAGTTTTCAAATCCTATGTAGACTTAAAGTTTAGGATGAGAACACTGACTCTACTCACTCCTTTTCTTCTGCCAAGCTTGTGACGACATTGTAGGAAATCTGCATTCCAGCTTAGTGCGTTTTCCTTTAGGCTTGGTTGTCATCTGTGAATACAACAATGCCTTTATGGTTAACACACCTGTATGCACCAGAACTGCCAACATAGACATTACAGGGACAAAGACAACAATTGTAATATAGCCAGAATATAATAACACTTACCTGTTCGATGCATTCACCATCTTACTAAGCTTCATGTAGTGTGAGCACAAAGATCAGGCTGGTTCCACCAAACTCTCCACTTGCTTCTCTGCCAATGTCCTACCCATTTGACTGAAAGAACATGTGTGGTGCAGCTTACCTTAAAGACAATGAAGAGGATATAGAGCAAGATTCCAAATCCATAGATGGAAATGACCTGAGTGATCAGATTGGTTTTACTGGCTCCTCGGATTTGAACTGAGCTGATGCTTTTGACCTTAGCCATGACCTCAGGACTGTGTGGTCCAGAGTCATGAGTCTCCACCACCCACTGGTCCTCAGGCATTTGTAGGCGATGCATCATGGGGGGATAATACCCAGGACCAACTAGGAATGAGTGCAGCGGGCACTAATCAACACACTGACAAAAACGAGTCGAAGTGTAAAACTACAGCTCCAGAAAAAATTAAGAGACAACTGCACCTTTTTCTTTCCTTTACAAAGAAGTCGAAAAGGAAGGTTTTGAATGAGGAACAGAAGGGTAAAAATGTCCTCACTCAGAACGTTTCTTTTCAGCATTTTTGGAAAGGAAAGAATAAGGTGCTGTGGTCTCTTAATTTTTTCCGGAGCTGTATAGATTGATCCATATCAGTTAACAGAACCAGATTAGTAATTTACACAGCCACCAAACCAAATGTGTGAATCTAAATCTGTTCCATTCCTAAAATATATATTAAAATCTGATTTTAAACTTAAACCTTACCTTATCTAAGTTGCTAAAACTATGTCTAACCATGACAAACACGAGACATGTACAAATGTAAAACTGCTATTTGTCTGTCTTTGTTTGAGCACAACACAGAACATTAGCATAACCCAGCAAAGTTCACTAGACTGGCAAACGCCAGGGACAATTGAAGGCTATTACATTAAGCCTATTTAGTCGTAGTATTGATAGGCACTGCAGTATTCAATAATAATAAATGCATTTAAATATCAAAACGTCATCAAGTAGCTTCGCTGACTGGTTAGTGGGTATCTAGATTGATATATGAAAAATACGGAATTATCTTACGAGCATCAAAGCCGAGTTGTACTGTACATTAATATTAACAGAAAGGATCAGTGATAAGCCGCCTTACCCTCGGGCTGCCCTAGTTCTTTCTTCCCTCTCGGTAAAAGCATTTTGGGAAGGAATAACGAAACACAGACGACAGAGCAGGATACCAGAGTAACTTTCTGCATAGTTGTCATCGACATTTTGTAACAGATAATTATTACTATGTAGTAGCAAAGGCTGCACAGGTCTCCAGCATCATACCTGGTTTGACAGCTCGACGGAAGCTATTTTGTTTTGGCTTTGCATTCCTACGTCATACTTCCGGATCCAGTCACGCAGGCTGTGTCCGTGAACTGCGACATCCCTTTCGATCCGCCCCAATTATTATTTTATGCAGATGGAGCCAGATTCGTCTGCTAATTCTACCTACCACATAGACTGGTTGCCACAAAGCAAGATATCTCAGTGGTAGATCCTATGGTGCCAACCTTGACCAGAAAAAAAGGCTAGCAATGTTGTGCGTTTGGGCACCACATCTGTGGGGCAGGAGCAAGCAAACTGGAGTGTCCCTGCCTGCAGACCAAAAATAATAGCCTGTGTCCAGTTTATACATATCTTCATACTAAACAAACCTTGGACCAAAAATTATATATCTGACAGAATTTAACTGCAATGAATCATGGAAAAAAATTAACTGAATGATCTACTGTACACATAATAATTAGTCCTTTTGTCACAAGGTGTCAGAAGACAGTTAACAAATTATCTCCTTATCACATGACCAGATTCAGGCCATGTTTGACAGACTGAAAACGACTGCAGGCAACTGCTGACTGGTTGATCTGCAATTCACCTTGCATCATTAAAATGATTTGTACATCTCAGTCAGTCAATCACCAAAATAGATGATACACTGTGGTTTTGCCCTGGGTGATTTTATTTTTGATTGGCTGAAAGCCAATGTATTAAACTACATACCATGTGTATGACATCACATAACCACTCAGCTAACTAATTCAGAACAACAAAAAGGCATATCAGGGGTTTGTGGTATATTGTCATTGTGCCACAGCTGATAGCACTTGAGAAAAACAAATTAAACACAAGGTATCTTCTTATCAGGCAATTCCATCAAAACACAGATGGGTTGCAAATCTAATCCCTACACACTTCCTCAGAATGTCCTTCTTGGTGACATGTTACTGACAATGGCTAATTCCATGGAATGGCTAGGGGTTTAACAAAAGCATAAACTTCGGGACACACTTGTACGTTTGTTCACTTTTAATTAACCATTTATAATGGAGGTATTTGGTTTTCAATAGCTGTCATTTCTCCAAATCAGATGAACAATGCATCTGTCATGATTAGACATGTTTATAAATCTTCTTGTGTACAAAAAGCTAAATAATAATGCAGTGCCTCATGGATTCCGCTTTGCTTGTGGAGGCTGCATCATTAAATACCTGCTGGATTTGGCCCCTGGGTGTCTAATTAGCCCCTACCTGATCTCTGCCACTACTTTGATTTGGGTCTCTAGGGAGACCATGGAGTCCAAAATCCTCAACACTGAGAACAACTATGGTTGGATCCATGAGTTGGAAATATTGGTCATTGTCTATTTGTTGGCACATGAGCTCTTATGAGCTCTCTATTACCATACCATAAGCCTTGTTTTGTTGTTCATCACTTACGTATGCATACCTTTAATAGTCGACGTAAACAACACCAACATCACCAACACAAATTTGACAGTCCGGTTTCTGAAGACTTTAGCGCATATTGTGTCTGGTTGGACATTCAATGCAGCTTCAACTAGTCTGGGATGCAACCGAGGCATTCATCCTCAACAGTTTTCAGTGTTTTTGTGGTTATCTCAGGTCACTGCATGTTGAAGAATAGCCCTCTCTATGCCCTGAGATAGTATCCTTCAGAGTGTTTTTTTCTCCTTGGGGATGGGGAAATCAAATTGGTCGTGCTGTTCTGACTGCCACTCTAAAACACTAGCTTCCAACAACGCAACAACAAGTGCCACTGCTGTGACAGGTTTATATCTGAGCGCACATTTGGAAAGACACGATGGTGCATCACGGTATTAAATGCCCCAAAAAGTGGGACCACATTTTGTCATCCTGGCCCCAAAAGTGTGACCAAATTTTGTCAACATAGCATGCTGTGCTCTTTTCCAGTCAAAAAAAGATCTCTTTGAATTGAAAGACGACAACATCTCAAAAGATCCACAGCAACTTGCTACTCCCCATGATGATCACAGACATGCCTGTAGAGGTGCTGGTAACAGGTTTGCAGCAGTACACCTGTCAGGATTTTATTGGGTGAACACAATTTTTCAGATCATGTTTTATGGGAATATTTAATTCTAACCAAAACTATTATTGTTTAAAATACAACATTTGAAATTATTGAAATGTCTAGATTAACTTTTTTGTCTGTCATTGCAGGCTACCTAAAATAAGACATTTATTATGTCAAGTTTAAGTTTTTTTCTTTTGGAAGGTTAAGTTTGATTAGCACAGCACCCAATTACCCCCAAACGTCCAGTTTGTAGTAGGAATTTAACTCAAATATCAGTGTCCAAAAATGTTTAAAATATTCTAATAACTAAAAAATTTAAGAAACATCATTTCAGGCATTGTACTTACCTTTTTACATGACTGTATTATACATGACTCTGGATAAAGTTTGTTTCAGTTTCTGGGATGTCTTAAGTCACACTTGAGTCATCTAAAAACACCATTCTGATTGACGAATTGTGCCTTCCTCTACGTAGATTAGGGCAGCATGCGTTAGTGAGAAGCAGCAAAGGTGACAATAGTCAAAACCTCATGAACTATGATCACGTAAAGTTCATCGACATGTAGGCTCAAGACACTTTTATTCCCCTTAATGCAACACACTTTCATGGCAATGTGTAATGTATATGTCAACATTTTGACCAAATTCTTATATTTCAATGGGCCCAATAAATCCAAGTGATTAAGTGAAGATCTTTCAAATAAAATCAAATATGACTTAATAAAAATAGCATAGTCTAGGTTGTACCTAGCCCAAGCCTATGTCATTCAGTAATACTGAAATCAATGTCATCATGACGTACTTCCATTTTGCAAATTTTAGGGTCTGTCTATAATTAATTTTAACTAATGTTTCAACAGACAACCGGTCTTCATCTGCTTATAATGTCAAATGTTGCAGGTCATGCTTGTATGGGATTTTTTAGGATCCACGCAGATGTTGGTAATCACGACCATAACTGCCATTATGCTACTAGTCAATTTAGCAGTAACACATAAAAAGGAGATATGAATAGATAACATACAATCATAAATGTGACCTAAAATAAGACAACATCAGGAACTCTAATATTTACAAGGGAAATACTGTAGCAAAATAATCCCGGGAATGGTTTTAGATCGAACTTTGCATTGAGGCTGAATGAAGTGAGCAACTTTGAAGATCAAGGCCATCACTCTTTGGATTTGAATGAAGAAATCTGATCTGATACCAGAAATTTCTGTTAATCCTATGGTATAATTCATGGTGTAGCAATATACTTAGCAAACGTTCCCTCTGTGTGGGCTTTGGGAAATGTGCAGAGTTGCAGAAAATATGCATTGTGAAAAGACTTGTAAGCCTTAGTCATATTGCCAACTAGAAACCAATCCAAGTGGCTGGGCACTTCCAGAGAGTGTAATTCAAAAAAGATCCACCAAATGGCAATGTAGGTTAAGCGATTGGAAAAGAACAATGCCACTACATTTATCCAACCAATGTGCATGATTTGTATCAAAAACTGAGTAGCAAATACAATTGGTCTATTTTCTGCAACTCATTCACCAATCACATTATTATTAAATTTTGTGTTCACATTGTGACTGGTCATAAAAAAGCAACCTACAGTGATTTTGGGAAAAGGGTAACTGGGGAGTGGTAGGTTTGACATAAGGGGAGTTCTGTTAATGCCCCAGGCATAGTTGATTGGAGCGGGTTATTGTTCATTGCATTTGATTTTTAAGATGAGTGGCGGGAGGATGAAATGGATGGCCCGCTTTGAAAAGATGGGCAGGATTGCTCAACACAAATCAGGATGGCAGAGAGCAGGTGGAAGGCTTGTTTACAAATAATGAATTGAATGAAATGGCAAATTTTACTCTCTGCAAAAAAAAATCATAGGCCTGGCTATGTTTTATCGTAAGGAAAAAGGTGTTGAATTGTAAAAACCCTGAGTGGAAAAATGTATATCATAATCATGCAATTTAAAATAATCAGGCTAACAGTTTGATTTGTGTAGGCCACTAGCAAGACCTGATCACTGAAGTCAGATTTTGCTTTCATTGGCTGGGCTTCAGTCACAGAGTAGACAGCCTCCAAGCCCCTGCCCTAGCCACCATCAGTGGAATCACCTTCACAACTGGATGCAGTTTTGATTGCCATCTAAATTTCTGGTTCTATTTACAAAAGCTGCCCCCTCAGCCTTCAATTTAGCTGTAGAGGACAAGTGAACAACTTTACTCACTTGCATAATATCACCCACAACTCAATAAAATCTTTAGTCACATGTCTATCACAGGTAGTTGTGAAGTGTCAAATGTAGGTTTGTGTCAAACTCCTTGTGAGGTGCATAGCTAGGTTGTGAACTCTGCAGTGAGTTAGCTAACTCTGATCATCACTTTCCCTTGCTTGGGCAAGAGCACTTGCAAGTCAGATGTCAGATGTAATTATGTAAAACATAA
Source organism: Esox niger (assembly GCA_016801105.1). Lineage (NCBI taxonomy): Eukaryota > Metazoa > Chordata > Actinopteri > Esociformes > Esocidae > Esox > Esox niger. The sequence goes on from JACXGJ010000405.1 coordinate 18,258, forward strand.
TTCAAGGGCTGAGGGTGTTTAATGACGGTCTATTTAGCAATTGGTGTCCATGGAATGATCGAAGCAACACATGCTAAAGCATCCAAACTTTGTGTCATGCTTACATTTGCCCTCACAGGTATGCTTTCATTTCAAATAAAATTATTCTCTTTTCCAGTTTGTCCCAATGAAGAAACAGGCCATTATCCTTTGAATTATTATTGTTATAATTATTATTATTGTTATAAGAAAATGTAATGGCAACAATATATAATGAGCAGGAACATTTATTGGTGGCTTGCATTTGCATAATTACTGTTCCGATTTTTTGGTAAATTTTTTATGTTTGTTCAATTGTAATAGTACAGGATAGCGCTAATATAAATATTTATTACAATTGTGCAACTTTTTTGGACATGTTTTTTTAATGTTATTCATACAATTCTAATATACTCCCCAATCACCCTACAGTGTGCAGGATCCACTCTCAGGACCGTCTCTTGTCCCAAAGACTGAAAAAGCAACCAACCTTCTGTCACCGGGTTCAAAGTTGAAACATGAATCACATCTAGCGATGCCTCCTCCTGGTCAGGCCTCTTACACTGGGTACAGGGATCTGGGACAGACAGCTCCAGGTTCTCAGCTGGATCAAAAGTGACCTAACAGAAGAGGAAATTCAGAAGCCTATTTTGTAGATTGTAATGGTTTTGCAAAACAAAATGTTTGTTTTACGGTGAGTATAATTATAGTTATATTCACATTTTAGTTCAGAGCACCTTTGTTAATATTTTCATGTCAGAATGTAAATATTTAGATAGACTGACATACTATTACTTGTCTAGAAAAGCTGATTTTAAATAAATAAAATAAGCAGATACATTTTACTCATTACTCATCAAGGAAAACGGGCCAGTACCTATCGTTTTTCCTTGTTTACAACATTAAAAAAATTTAATAAATTACTATATGTCTAAACTACAGATTTTTTGTTTTATAATGGTTCAACCACTGAGAAATGAAGACACATACATACAGTGACTTCAGAAAGTATTCAGACCCCATTTTCCACATTTTGTTGTGTTACAGACTTTATTTATAATCTACAGTGGGGAGAACAAGTATTTGAAACACCGCTGATTTTGCAGGTTTTTCTACTTACAAAAGATGTAAAGGTCTGTAATTTATCATAGGTACACTTCAACTGTGAGAGACAGAATCTAAAACAAAAATCCAGAAAATCACATTGTATGATTTTTTAATAATTAGATGACATTGTATTGCATGACATAAGTATTTGATACATCAGAAAAGCAGAACTTAATATTTAGTGCAGAAACCCTTGTGTGTAATTACAGAGATCATACATTTCCTGTAGTTCTTGACCAGGTTTGCACACACCTGTCAGGAATTGTGGGGAGTCCAAAGCAAAAATCCAAAAAGGGAGATGGAGGCAGATGCAGGGGTTCAGGGGAAGGACTTTAATAAACTAAAAGGAAAACAAAACCGAGTGCCGTGCACTACACAAACACAAACTTAAACTGGGGGAGCAGGAGCAGGAGCAGGAGCAGGAGCAGGAGCAGGAGCAGGAGCAGGAGCAGGAGCAGGAGCAGACATCAAACACGGCGCGACATGACAGCAACAAGACAATACAATGACAATGATCCGACAAACACAGGGAGAAACTGACTGAACTAAATACACAGACTAACGAGCAGGACAGAAACAGGTGGGGGCAAAACACAGCTGAACTAAATACACTGATCAACAGGAACAAGGACAAGACAGCTCAACGAAAAACAGAAAACACGGACCGGAACGGCCCCGGCTGGCCGGGACCGTGACAACACCACAGCAGGGATTTTGTCCCACTCCTCCATTCAGACCTTCTCCAGATCCTTCAGGTTTCGGGGCTTCCGCTGGGCAATACAGACTTTCAGCTCCCTCTAAAGATGTTCTATAGGGTTCAGGTCTGGAGACTGGCTAGGCCACTACAGGACCTTAAGATGCTTCTTAGGGAGCCACTCCTTAGTTGCCCTGGCTGTGTGTTTTGGGTTGTTGTCATGCTGGAAGACCCATCCACAACCTATCTTCAATGCTCTTACTGAGGGAAGGAGGTTATTTGCCAAGATCTTGCGAGACATGGCCCCATCCATCCTCCCATCAATACGGTGCAGTCGTCCTGTCCCCTTTGCAGAAAAGCATCCCCAAAGAATGATGTTTCCACCTCCATGCTTCACGGTTGGGATGGTGTTCTTGGGGTTGTACTCATCCTTCTTCTTCCTCCAAACATAGTGAGTGGAGTTTAGAACAAAAAGCTCTATTTTTGTCTAATCAGATCCTATTCCTCCTCTGGATCATCTAAATGGTCATTGGCAAACTTCAGATGGGCCTGGACATGTGCTGGCTTGAGCAGCGGGACCTTATGTGTGCTGCAGGATTTTAATCCCTGACGGCGTAATGTGAAACTAATTGTTTTGTTTGAGACTTTGGTCCCAGCTCTCTTCAGGTCATTGGCCAGGTCCATGCTTTGTAAGTAGGAAAACCTGCAAAATCAGCAGTGGATCAAATACTTTCCCCCCCCACTACTCATACACTGAAATTAGTATGAGTTGGAAATATCACAAAATGACTAGGAAATATAGTCATTAACAAGGTTAGAATTAATTATTTTTTATTTAAATAATAATTGTGTCCTTCAAAGTTTGCTTTCATAAAATAATTCTCCATTTGCAGCAATCACAGCCTTACAGACCTTTGGCATCCTAGTTGAACTTTTCTTGAGGTAATTTGAAAAGATTTTCCTGAAGTACCTGCCACAAGTTGGATGGGCTTGATGGGAACTTCGTACGTAACCGTACGGTCAAGACGCTCCCACAACAGCTCAATAGGGTTGATATCCGGTGACTGTGCTGGCCAATCCATTGTAGAAATGATCAGCTGACTGCTCCTTCCCTATATTGTTCTTACATAGTTTGGTGTTGTGCTTTGGGTCATTGTCTTGTTGTAGGAGGAAATAACCTCCAATCAACGCTGTCCACAGCGTATGTGATGGTGTTGCAAAATAGAGTAATAGCCTTCCTTCTTCAAGATCCCTTTTACCTTGTACAAATCTCCCACTTTACCACCACCAAGGCTCATTCCTCACCACTCCCCCCTCCCCTTTCCTCCACCATCTCCAATCCTCCGTTCCTCAACACTTTTTATGCCTTACCTTCTTTATCACTACTCCTTTACTCCTCCATCTCTCCCAACCTCAGGTTTCTCCTCTCTTCCAGTAAGGACCCTAACTTTAAACAAATAATGAATAAACAAAAACAAAAAGTTTTCACTGTCCCTAAGTTTGCATCACTCAGTAGAAAAAGTATGCATTAATCTTCAGAAGAAGCTGATCTTCAACGTTTGTGGGAATTCAACCTCGCTCTCCTGGGGCCAAACACTTGTCCAGCAATGCTAAACTGACTTTCACAGGCATTCTAGTATGACTACATGTTGCCCTCTCAGCATTGGCTGCTAGACACTAGATTCAGTAGATAGCAAGCTTGGGGAATTCAAAATGAAAGTGATTATCTTCAATCAAAATGGTTGCAACATCAACAAACTCCTTTTTCAACCTCTTCATTTTCCACTACATTGTGTTGGTCCAGTTGTTGAGCAACTTCCCTAAATGCTTCTTGCTGTTGTTTTTATCTTCACGTTAACATGAAAGACTTTCAGGAAGTTTGATCTACTGTCTATTGTCATTCTTGCAATCTTGTCTCTAATTTCATTCTCTGAATGGATTTAATTTAGGTCTACCCCCAGAACATCAAAGGTGTATTAGCCTTTTAGGTGTTTACAGGCCAGGGCTACTGAGAATCTTTTTAAACAATCCAGTGGGCTGTAACATCTATGAAGCTTCTTCTCTTAGACCAGCAATCGGTGTTGGTGGCAACATAATAAACTCCTCGCATGGCTTCTATAATAATTTTCTTGATTTTCTTGGACACTTCATCATTGTCAAGCAAAGTATAAGCCTTGATAGTAATTTGGAATGACGCTGTAAATATCAGAAATTTTTGGGGAAATGTTACTGATCAACAAAAGAAAATGGTTGAAGCCTTCTGACAAGTACTTAACATCAACTTGCGCAATGGATTTCTGTGACAGAGTTTGGCTATTGTTCAATTTACTCTGCTTGATGGAGCTCTCAAGAGAGTGCTTTCTCTTCAGAGAGCCTGATGTCAGTTCTAAATGTCTTTCAATATGTTGAACATCCTTCCTTTTTTTGGCAAAGTCTAATCTGGCCTTTCTATTCTTGAGACTTATGGATAGTTTGCACCTTGTGGTGAACACTGTATTTGCTCTTGTGAAGTCTTCTTTTTATGGTAGACTTGGATAATGATATGCCTACCTCCCGGAAAGTGTTCTTCACTCGCCTGGATGTTGTGAAGGGTTTTTCTTTATCATGGAAAGGATCCTATGACTATCCACCACTGTTTTCTTCTGTGGATGTCCAGGCCTTTTTGTGTTGCAGAGCTCACCAGTGTGTTCTTTTTTTCTCAGAATGTCTCAAACTGTTGATTTGGCCATTCATAATGATCCTTCTTTCTCTGTGATGGACGTTTTTCTTTTGCACCCCAAGAATGGCCTGTTTCACTTGCACTGAGAGCTCCTTTGAATGCATGTTCTGGGTTCACAGCAACAGCTTCCAAATGTGAATGCCACATCTGGAATCAACTCCAGACCTTTTACTTGCTAAATTGATGAAGTTATAATGAATGAATAACCCACACCTTTCCAGAAAACAGCTTTTGAGTTAATTGTCCAATTACTTTTGGTTCCTTGCAAAAGAGGTGGCTACATATTAATGAGCTGTAATTCCTAAACTCTTCCTCCAATTTGAATGTTAATACCCTTGAATTAAGGCTGAGAGTCTGCACTTCATTTGTAACTTGAATATATTTTGGTATACATCAAAATTTACAAAACCTGTGTCAGTTTCCAATTATTTCCGGACCTAACAGTAGATATTCCATGAAAAAATCTGCAGTTTTCAGCTACAATAGTCATTTACATCATTACAAATGTCTACTTGGTCAACTTTTTTATGGAACACTCAAATCACACATTGGGTCTAAATGAACGTATTAAATTATTATTGTACATTGTGTAATTCATTGAGAACAAAATGACATAAGTAAATACTTGAAATCAAGAGGCTGAATTTCATCATCCAGGAGCTGTTTACACACTGGCCACATGAGGCCAGGAAGTGTCCTGCACCAGGAGGAACCCTGTGTCTACTGCACCAGTGTAAGGTCTGACCACGGGTCTGAGAGTTTCAGCCCGATACCTAACAGTAGTCAAGGTACTATTGGCTACCACATGGAGGGTCTGTGCAACACTCCAAGGATATGCTTCCCCAGACCAATGATCAACCGCCAAACCATTTTTGCTGGATAATGTTGCAGGCAGCATAACATTCACCATGGTGTCTCCAGACTCTTTCACGTCTGTCACGTGCTCAGTGTGAACCTGCTCTTATCTGTGAAGAGCCAATGGCGGACCTGCCAATTCTAGTGTTCTCTGGTGAGTTGAGCAGTTGAGCTGCATGGTGCTGGGCTGTGAGCACAGGTTCCACTAGAGGACATTCAGCCTGCATGCCACCCTAATGAAGTCAATTACTGACAGTTTGGTCAGAAACATGCACACCAGTAGCATGCCATCTTGTAGGGCTCTGGCAAAGCACCTTCTATCCCCCGTCGCACAGGATCAGAATCCCGTCCTGCTGCTGGGTTGATGCCTTTCTACAGCCCTGTCCATCCCTGTTTGTGTAATAGCCCATCACCTGGTGTTTTCTCCATGCTCTTGAGACTGTACTGGGACAGACTGCAAACGTTCTTGCGACGGCATGTACGGATGTACAATCCTAGAGGAGCTGGACAGCCTGTGCAACCTGAATGGGCTACAGGTACTAGTAGTGACAAGGACTAGCAAAATACAAAACTACAGAAGAATCAGTCATGAAGGATAAGGAGAGAGCAATTGTCTGTTGCCACCACCTGCAAAACCATTCCCTTTTTGGGGATAGTCTTGCTGTTGCCTCTCCAGTGCACCTGTTGTCACTTTCATTTGCATCAAAACAGGTGACATGAATTCACAATCATTTATGCCTCCTAACTGGACAGATTTCCCTTATGTTTAATTGACTTGGTATAATTCTATGAGGAATATGTGTTCCCCCCCTTTTTTGTGCAGTGTATATATGACCATTAATCTAATCATAATAAAGTAAAACAATGAACCACGTTTTTAGATTTTTTCAAATATATTGAAAATACAAAATGTAGACTTTTTTCCATAACACTCTTAATTTAGCTGAGATGTATCCTGTATCCTTTGATCATCCTTGAGATGTTTCTGGACCTTGATTGTAGACCACTTATGGCAAGTTCAATTGATTGGACATGATTTAGAAAGGTACTGTGAGGTTCCACACTTAATAGTGCAGGTCAGAGCATAAACAAAGGAACATTCCTTAGACCTCTGAGACTTGTCAAAGCTATAATCTGGACAAGCTTAAATCTGTTATTTTAAAAAGCTAAAGCATAGAGTGTTGCCAGGAGCAGGGGTGGGTAGTAACGCGTTACAAGTAACGCAAATGAGTAAAAGAGTACAGCTTCAGGGGAAGACTTCAGAGTACATTTCTAATTACGCAAGTATTTATTTAAAAATAAATCGTACTGTTTACTCCGTTACATTTAACCTGCCCCTTTGGAACAATTTTGTCATCAGCTGTTTGTCAAAAAATATCGATCTTTTTCGTTTCGTGATATGGTTTTGGGTTGGGTTGGCGTGTTTCCTCCTGCACATTTAATCTGCATCGGAGTGCGAGCACATACGTAGCTAATTATGACAGACTCCTCAACCGACATGGAGTGGTCAATTGGAGGACATTGGCTAGGGAAATTCCAATCCCTGGCCACAGTTGCACGACATGTTTCGATTCAATTTAAAATAAGCAACATAGTCATCATGAAATGTTGTCTTTTTATTCCCAAAGACGCAAGCATCTCAGTTTTCAGAAACTCATCATCATACACGTAGAGGTAAGGTTAGCGAACCGGCTCGCGCTACTTACCCAGCTATATCCTATTATTATAACTATCTCATGTTATTCATCAACTGTTTGTTATTGAACAAGTCCAAGTACAGTACAACGAAATGCAGTTTATACTATTCGAGCTAACTTACAAAATATAATAACACTACAGCTTGTTAGTATATTTGTATTAGTGGTTCATTGAGCTTGACTTGATCTTTATTATTTAGTAATGCATTTTAGTTAGCAGAAACATACCAAGTCTAGCTAGCTAGATTTTTGTTTCAGCTAACCAGGAGGCTTAGTTGCAATTCAGTCAGTCATTCCACCCAAGACCTGACTTACAAATAACAAATATTTAATTGACGAGATATTTTTTTTACCAGTAACATGTAAAATGTGCTTAATTTGCAAGAATCTTATTGGCACCACAGATTAATAATAGAAATACAGTATTATTTATTTTGTTTTCTATTCTGCATTACTGTAGGCTGGCTCTGGAAAACAAATGCCTATTCAAAAATTAACAATTAGGTTTGTGTTTGTACTTAATTTCCTTGTTGTTACTATGGCGTTCATGTCTTGAACTAAATATGTAACTAGTACTCAAGTACCTTTTTTACTCTTACTTGAGTAGTTTTTTCAGGTGGTACTTAAACTTTTACATTAGTACATTTTAGGATGAGTAACAGTACTTTTACTTGAGTACAGATTTTCAGTACTCTACCCACCCCTGCTCAGGAGTACATGCAGCTTCATCATTGTGAAATGGAAGATCTTTGGAACCTCCATGTCTCTTCACTGCGTTAAATTCCCTGTTTCCTAGTCATCTTAATACCTCTTACGAATTTTGCCATTTCCAGGGCAGTTGTGAGAACTAGTCTTTTATTACACTAGTGCTCGTCGTCTGGGTAAACCTAATAACTGGTCAAGAAGGGCCTTGGTTAGAGAGGTGATCAAAAACACAACGGCCACTCTAACAGAGTTTTAGTTTCTTTTCGAATATGCGGGAAGTTGCCAAAAGGACAACCATCTCTGCAGCACTCTATCAATCAGGCCTTTACTGTAGAGTGGCTAGACTGAAGCCACTCCTGAGAAAAAGGCATATGACATGCTGCCTGAATGACTATGAGAGCATGAGGAAAAAGATTATCTGGTGTGATGAGACCAGATTTATTTTACGCTCCTTGAATGCAGCAGCTATGACATTTAGCTCAGTGCAGAGGATGTTGCTTTTAATAAAAACCTATGGTTAGTACATCTTGGTCAGTGTGGGGTTATTTTTCTGACTGGAGTAAAAGTGATAGCACTAGCTGGAGCCGTTTAATGAACATGGGGATGATGGCAGTGAAGCCATCATCCCCATGTGAGTCCAAAAAAATTGTAAAACCGATTTAAGCTTCCCTGCATTGAAGTCAGCGGCCAGGAAGAGTCTTTTGGCTGTATACAGCAGCTTGTGTGAATTCTTAGTACCAGCATTAGCTTGTAGTGGGATATAGATGACAGCTAAAGTAATTATTTATACATTATTGGCAGCCCACTACAGTATAAGGTATACTAATTTGGAGTTAGTAAAAAGTTATTATGGAACTCTTTTTGAACAGTGAATCCAGTGCCTAAACATTAACCTTCACGTGCCTGCGCCAGAGTGGATCAGTGGATCATTTCACAAAAATTGGCTTTCATGGGAAGTTTTTGTTTTGCATTTTGTGAACAGTAAGGAGGATTGAATCTTGTGACTGTAGTGTACATTCAGGAATAGGACCAGTTTGGAGAAATAAGAAATGCTTTGTAAGTTAGAAATACAACTTTGATAGCTAGTTCTGAAGCGATATGATAAAAAATGTTGTTTCGAGTTCAGATTCTAGTAGATAAAGTCAGTGCTAATTGAAGTTTAATTAGTGTTGAAAATCTGCTCAATACGTTTTATTTGTTCATCAAAAGGCAGATCAGAGTCCAGAGTAATACTGTGGTCCTTCACAGGTTTTTTTTTATTCAGTAGATTGTACAATCGCCAAGGTTCATTGTCAGATCTAATATCAGATGTCTCTCTTTCTTGGGACCTAAACCAAGCATTTCACTTTTTTTCAGAGATCAAAATTAAAACATTTTTGTCATCCACTTCCTTATGTCTGAAATACAATGCCTGGTGTGCAAGTGGAATCCAATATCCTCTGTCCCTTATTTGGATCACAGACACCTCATCTGTGACCCATATCACTGTCCCTATTTAAGTTCCTCCTTCCCTAGTGTTTGCGGTTGGTCATTATTTGGTTCTTACACCATGCTAACATTGTTTTAGTTTTTGTGTAATCTCTGTTTTTATTACCTTTTTGTTCTTTTATTTGAAGTCCACCCAATTTATACACCGCTACCTACACCATCTCATAAAATGGATAAAATGACAATCAGGTGCGCCATGACAGGCGCACCTAAATCATTTGAGAATAACTTGGGGGTGCTATGCCTTCCATAAACATCAGAAACTTGATCTGGTTTGGTCTTAACCATATGGTTGTGTGGTAACACATGAGCCAAGATCAAAAGACCTAGCTGAGTACCGCAGAAGGAAGATCATTGATGCCTATGAGTATGAGGCGTTACAAAGCCATTTCCAAAATTTTAAGTACATAATTCCACTGTCTGACGGATCATCTACGAGTGGAGAAAATTCCAGACCACTGGCAATCTGCGTAGAACAAGTTGTCCCAACACATATGTGTTAAAAGCAGACCAAAACATACTCATAAGTATTTAAGAAGTGTAACATCAAAAGATCTACAATGGCTCTCAAAGTATTCACCCCACTTGGACTTTTCCACATTCAGTTACAATATGAGAACAATTTGGATGTGAAGGTTTCATTCAGTAAGGGAAGAGTAGGAGCGGACAAGCCGTCTTATGATGTGCAGTGTTCTACATGTGCCAGTCATAGGGCTAAGCATTGAGGCAACAATCTCTATTTTGATCTCATTAAATCCATTTTGATTTCATGTTGTAATACAATAAAATGTGAAAAAAATCAAAGAGGGGTGTATACATTTGGAGACACTGTGCAGGCTTTCTTGCTACAGTCAGTGCTGAATTGCTTAAATGAGAAATGAATTCCATATTGTACCAGACAATTCTTGAGGAGAATGTGAGAAAAGATAAATTTGCACTGAACAAACATCTTACAGCAGGTCAATGATCCGAAACACATATGTAAAGCCAAAACAGGAAGTCTAAAATAGAAGAAGAGTTATGGAATGCTGGAGTCAATGCCCAGATCTCAACCCTTTCAAAATGCTTTGGGGCAAGATCCTCTGGTCCCACTATTGGAGCCGAGGCAACCGACTGTTGGGTTGTGACCAGGGCTTGACATTGGCAACTGCCCACCCACCAAATGTAGGTTGAATTTGGCTGTGGCGTGTAACGCAAACACTCTTACTAGCCACTTTGGCAGGTGGCATTTTATATATCTGTGCACAAGATTTTTCCTGAATTCAAAGATCAAAGGCAACAGCCTTCCCAAAATCTTATATAAAATACCAGCGAAACACTGCAGCTAAAATGACGGTAGGAGGAAACCTTTTCCATATTGAGACAGGCGGGGTGTGTTTCCTACGCCATTAGGCTATTTTCTATGGTCTTGGGCGAGTACATACATTTTCTGGAGACTGCGGCAGAATACAATTTACTGTCATTGAAATCTGGCACATTGCTTACAGGACCACATGGGTCCAGACATTGCGGAGATGAGTAATGTCGGAAAAACAAGTGGATCCTACTTATCTTTTACCCCCAAGCATGTCAAAATGTTACATTAAAATTGAATAACCTCAAACTACATCTAGTCCGCATTACATTATTTTTTACTTTTCAGGTGACTTCTAGAAGCGAGACAAATGAAGATGACCAGTGAAAAGACCATCAGATTAGGGTATGTACTATCACCAAAAACATTTGGCTATATATGCAATATTGAGTAAAAAAAATATTTTTTTAAGTTACTAACAATAAATATATATGAACGTGAAGACACTGGATCCGTGACAGCAGCAGAGCCTAGTATAGCTAAAGGAAGTCAGTCCAAACCACTGGTCCGAATCTCAGGGCAATGCGTGCAGGATTTGATCCCTGAGTGGGAGTATCTCCAACAGTGTCTGTTGATATACGCCAACACCAGTCTCAACGTCAGCAGTGAAGAGGTGTCTCTGGGATGCTGGCCTTTAAAATCTTTTGTTCAGTGTTTGTGTTCTTTTGCCCATCTTAACCTTTTATTTTTATTGGTCAGTCCGAGATATGGCTTTTTCTTTGCAACTCTGCCTAAAAGGCCAGCATCCCAGTTGCTTCTTTGGTGTTGGCTTTGAGACTTTGCGGGTACCATTTAAGCTGCCATTTGAGGACCTGTGAGATGTCTGTTTCTCAAACTAGACACACGAATGGCTTTGTGCGACATCTTCAGTTTCTTGCCAAATTCTTATATGGAATAGCCTTCATTTCTCAGAACAAGAATAGACTACTGCGTTTCACGAGAACGTTTTGTGTTGCTTACCACTTTGAGCCTTTAATGGAACCCACAAATGCTGTTGCTTCAGATATGCAACTAGTCGAAACAAGGCCAGTTTTATTGCTTCTTTAATCAGCACAACAGTTTTCTGCTGTGCTGACATAATTGCAAAAAGGTTTTCTAATGATCAGTTGGCCTTTTAAAACAGGCCAGAGATTTGCCAAAAATGGAAGCACATGGGAAGAGTGGTAAATCACTGACTGCAGGTGTATTGGCTATTTATAGCAAGGAAGGTAAAGGTTCCTGGCTGCTATGCACCTGTGGTACCACATGAGGTGTGATTATATTTGGCGCCTGAGTGGTTCGAAAGTAACTGACCGAAAAGAAAACAATATTTTTGAAGAGTACCTAAAACCAACCCACTGCCACTCCTGTCGCCTCCATGAACGAATGCTTGTTGTATTTATTTTCTATTGTCTTCATTCCAGCACTGATATTTATCAGTAACTAATAAACAGAGTAGATCGGCTATGCTTTTTGCCTTTTTTCTGAGGGGGTTGCATTTTATATAAAGGGCAGGGGAGTGTCATGTAATTTAAAAATTATGAAATTCCAATATTTCCAACATGGTTTTAGAAATATGTCATTATCTCAGTGTTTGCGCCACCCTGCATGCATTCCCTATTTATTCAGGTACCTTGGAGCTCACCTCCTTTTGCACATATTGTTTGTTTCAGCATATTGAGTTTTACAAATTAAAATAAAAACTCATTACACACCTGTAGTGGAATGACCTGGTGCAAGAAAATAGTAACACAAAATATAGGGTTATTCTTGCACACTATTGATGCTTATAATAAGTTACAATCAAAAAATTATCTAGTGTGACTACCTAGGGTCACTGATCTCTAAGTCAATCTAGATCAGTATCTGCTGAATCACTTTGTAAATGGCAGTTTTTGTTTGACTGCACTAGTCCTTTGAACTAAATTAGCATTAAAACGAATCATGCAATAGTTATCAACAATGATGCCTACATTTTAAGCCATGCACCTGGAAAACATGCATGTGTTCCCTTGCTTGGATAAAAGAATATGTTGAGTGCAGTATATGGCATTATCCTTTCTTGTGAGTTTTGGTCATCATACATTTCCATTTAAGAATTTAAAAGTATCATGTTCTTGGGGAGATTTTGTTCATTGTGGTCCTTAAATTATGGGTGCTTTAATAAGAGAGTTTGAATTTGTTACTCTATGTCTTCCCCATTTCACTTTTATTTTCCTATTATTCTAGTCAATTCAACTGTGAATTTGCTCCAGATTTATTTTCACGTTCCCCATAATTGCAGTGTTGTTGAAATAAGACTCTCATGGTTCTCATACAGTAGCCTTATGTCCAGTCTCTCTTTAGCTAACATTCCACTCCTAGTATTCCTGTGTTATGTTTTGCAATGACGTAGACAAGGAGTGGAAGGTCAGCAGTAACATACTGGGTTTCAGACTAAGTTCACATTACGTTGTGTTATTATTCAAAAAATAAAACCTGCTAATACCAGGTTGATGAAAATATTAGAGGGTAGTCCCATTTCCAAAATCCAACTGGGAAGTATTACATTTTTTGTATATCATTAAACCACTTACATGCTCACAGACACAAGGAAAAGCTGTCATGGAGAATTGATTAAGATCTGTGTATATGTTTTGGAAAGTTCGGTTGGGAATTTGCATCTAGTCTGGATGATGGCTCACAAGATGTATGTATGAGAGCACTGGCAATTCAAACTGCAGTTAGGCACATTGGTAATACTAGGCCCTCAGCCGTTATCTGTTTACAGCGCCTCATTCTTATCAAGTATTTAATTACTTAATTATTCTTCATTAGGCTCAATTAAAATACAATAGACTTGCTGCAGCAAAAGTCAGGCAATTCTGCTCCCTCTTAGCAGTGTACAAAGCACAACAGTGCGAGGCCACCATACCTGCCCTTCTATATGTACTTGGAAAATGAGTTTTTTGTTATTCCCAGTTGAAAAGCTTGGGTACTCTTATTGTTATGCTAACAGCAAAATGTAACATTGACTCTTATGAAACGTTCATGCTCTTCTGTCTTGTGAGCAATAGATTCACATACATGGCAATCAACACACCTTCACCAAACAAAATTGCTTTCAGAAATAGAAATTGTTTTCTTTCTCTATATTCATGCAAGTGATTTGTTGTGCAATGTCACCTTACTCAGTTGTAGCGGGCCCAGGTTTACATCCACATTTCCCATCCCCCTCTCTCTGCCTCTTTCTAAATCAGTCAATTTATTTCCAAATTGCAAGTCGAGTGTAGGAGCAAGGGCTCTTTCAGTGCAGGCGAAGTATTAAATCAATGCACTCCTATATATCGAGATGGTTTAATTTTTTATTTGATATTGATGGGGATGAACCTGGCTTTGAGTGTCATGAAGGACATAGTGTTACAAATCCCAGGCCTTTATATTCATAGAACAAAGGCAATTGTGAAAAGTGAATGAGGTGGATTAATGGAGTCCAAGGAGGATGCTGTGCAGTGCAGGCTAGCCAGTCCTTGAGTGGCTGTACTGCTCCTGTTGTCTGACTTATTATTAGCATCACAAGAAGGACAGTTGCCACAAGGCTTTGAATAATCCAATGGTAACAAATTACCATGGGATACAATTTAAATGTGTGCTACCGTTATGATTATCTCCAGCTAAAACATGAAGAGAGGTGCTACAGTAGAAGTAATTTGATGGACATTTGCACTGGCAAGCCTTGTGAAGGTATAGACTGAATTTAGAGCTCTATGGGGCCAGCAAAAATCAATTTGAGCTGGATGCGATTGACATTTGTGTGGACCTTTAAAAAATCTGTAGCCTTCCCAGCTTTCCCTACGCTGGTTAAAATTCCAGATTATTCGGTGGTACATTGGTGGGGACACAAAGATGGAACAATGGGTCAGCATGATTGGCAAGAGCATGTGACGACTATGATCATGAGGCTAATTATGCTGGTTTAGGAAGAGCTGAGCCCTTTGCGCCAGAATGTCACCAGTCACATGCCAGAAGAGAGCCCTTGGAGAGCAAAAGCACTTAATCGCCTGATAGGTAACATAGAAGTCTCAGTCACAATGTTTGAAACAACAACCATCGAGGAAAGTCCCACGAGGAATGGGCCTTTCGATAGGATTCCATCCCCGCTGGCCCCGCTCAGATGACGTAGCACGACCTGGATCTGTCAGCCGCGCTGAATTATGTAAACTCCCTGGAATAGGACCCTAATGTTTCACCGCTGGAATTATCAAATAGGTGAACCTATAACAGCACAGTTGCCCTGGTTCAGGTCATGAGTAGCTGGCTAGAACAAGTCGATTGTGCTGACCATATCCTTGAGAACCTAGATAGGGACACACGGCCGTGTCCCTCTGCCCGCCTCTGTTTGCTCCAGTCTCCCATGGATACGACTTCGTACACAATGGGTACCTCTTACTGGCCGGCCCAGGAAGTGAAACTACCGGGACGATTATACAGCAGAATGAGGTATCATTCTTGGACGCAGTCCTGCTCACTACCCGGCAGGACAGCATCCCATGCAACGTCAACTCGAGACTGACAGGAAACACAAAGGTCGGGGGTCTGAGATTATTGGTTTGCCGAAGTGATCAGGACCCTACAAGCATTGAGGTCATCGTTCCCATAGTGCACCAGGTGGCCAGCCGAACTCCAGGTTGTGAAAGGGGCTAATACAGGCAGGGTGTCCCGTAGTGGCTTACCAGGTGGGGTCAACAGTGCAGTGGGTGGACTTGAGCCCTAAGGGCACTATAGATGTGAGACAGCGTTAAGTAAAAATCTCTAGGATTGGAGACAGTTGTGCTCAGGGCACTGCAATAGCAGAACTCCGTGGTCAGCCCATGGCACCCTCAAACGCAACTCTGGACCGCAAGCCAAGTTCCACTCTGTTTTTTCTTTTCATATTTGCTTGTTTAGACCTAGAACCCTAGGTGATTGTAATTGAAAATGAGATAAAACTGAAAATCAGTAGACTCCGGGACTTGTTGGTTAAGAACTGAATACTCTGGCCATAGCTACTCCCCAGTGGATGGCACATAAGAAAGACATAATAGACACACAAAGTTTCAGTGTTTTGGTTGCCCTTCTGATTGAGCGGTCATGCTCAGATCTGAGCCCGTCACAGAGCTGCCAACATGCTTTTCTGTAGTGGATTGGGAACTGGTGGGTCAAGTGTGTGAGAGTGTAGGTGACTTGGAGTCTTTTAGGATCCTGCCTTGCGAGTGGGAAGAGAACATATGATTACACCTGTTATTTTTCATTGTGCTTGTCCCATTAAACCAGGCCAGGCCTGGACTGTAAAGTGAGATCCTTGTTAATTTGGTTTCAGAATTCATTTGGACTCTTTAAACCAGAATTATTTGAGTTTTGGGTCTTTAAAATTAGTTTGATGGCCCTGGTTTATTTACCTTTTCAAGAGACCTCATATAAAAACAACAATTCCACACAAATAACTATTTTTGTTTCACACAAGTTTTTTTTTCTTGTTGTTTCCCCAAAACCGTGCACAGTAAACAACTGAAAATGTATCAAAATGTGTTTATTTTTGTCTGGCTACATGTAGACGCTGAATGATGTACATCAAAAATAATAATTGAGGCCTTCCGCATTTTTACATTAATGAAATCATGGGGAGCTAAACCAAGTTGTGTTGTGTTTAAAAGACAAGAGAGAAAGCATAATTACAGTGGCTTGACCTATCATTTTAAAGGTAAGCCATGGCTGATTGTCTTTTCACAGAGCGAATGAACAATTGATTTGCTTTGTTTGACATATACAGTTACTCAGCCATGAAGTGCATCTGTATCATCCCTTTGGAGTGTGTCGGCCCCGTGCCGGACTCGGGAGGGGTGCATCACCAGGGTGGACCCGCAGCTGAAATTCATCTGATACAGCGCTGATCTTTGAGCCAGCGGGGGTAGATTATTTTATTTTATGTGTCTCAGCATCTCAGTTGCAATGCGCTGTGTGAGGTATGCAGTGAATTTGTAGGTTTATTTGCCCTGTGATGTATGTGTGCAATTTCTTGCAAATTCATAGTCTAACACACACGTGTGCACAAGCACACACATGTGGGCACTGATAAACATAGATGCACACACACGCACATCCAGGTCCATCATGGAGAAACATGCTTGAGTGTGTCTCTGTCAGTTCTAAATGGCCTGTATGCCACTGCAACACAGGTGAATAATATACTTTTTTAAGACCCCCCAACAAATAACCGAAACTTGACCAATGATTTCTTTAATTCAACTACATTTTGACTCCTGTGGTGAAGCTGAATTTGGAAGAACAGAAGGTGTTTCTGATTGGCAGCAACATTGGCAACAATATTGTGTATGTGTGTAAAAAAATACTTCCCTACGTGATTGAATTACATTTAATTAAAGTAAATAACTACTTTAATTCTCACTAAATTCAAATGATTTTTCATGGGATGTTGAATTCAACAATCAAATGTATTTAGAATTATTCAATACTTAAAAAATCTCTGTTAAGTATTGATACAAACCAAAAAATATTCTGAGTGAGATTATGAATGGAAAATGTAACAATTACTGCATGTTGTGGCTGGGATGAATGTCAGAAAGTTACCTTGTCTTTTCATGCTCAAACAACATGTGTGGAATGTCAGGGACCTACAAGCTGCATTTTTGTTGTTTGATCGGGGTTATGCTTTCCTCTCAGCGTGAGTGTGCCAGAAAGTACTTTCTGGTATATTTCCAACAGTGTTTCTCATACTATAACAATACCTACATATTGCTAAATAAAAAAAATTCTGACACTTGATGTTCAAATACAGAATGGAGGGTTACTGAACACAAATTGTACATTATTTTAGACGCTTGCTGTTTTAAACTCTGTAAAGTGTCTTGCAGTCTTTATACTTGCAAGAGACCTAGAAATCTCAATATGACTTTTTCTGTTAATTACAGAAAATGTAAGTTTCAGTTTGGGCCTAGTTTCAAAGTTTTGAGATTTGGTCTAAGGCCAAGCATTTCTCCAGTGCCCGTATTTGATGCATTTCAGAGCTTCTTTTAGGTCTGTGAATTAAGATTCTGTTTCACTGTTGGTCCCTTGCAGCTTTGCTGGGTAAAGGAGCATGTACTGGACCTCCTGTGGGCGTCACTGGGTAATCTTCCAAATGATAGGTTCCTCAGCTCTTCTTTTCCTGGAATAAGCACAATCTGACTATAAAGAGGTGACCAGTAAAGAAATTCAGAATATTTGTTAGTATTTCTGCCAATAAATTTTCTAGGATATTGTGTTAAGACTTTCGGACATGATTGTTTCTGCATGTTACCAAGCATTCTAGTCAATTAGAGATCAAATATGTAACATTTTACTGTCATGCCTGCTGCAAGCTTGGCCTTGGGTTGTTGTATGCTTGGCATGCGGTCGGTGGGCGTGGCCTGCAGTCGGTGGGCGTGGCCTGCGGTCAGTAGGTTTGGTACGCTGGATGTCTCCTCACACGAGGGCATGGCTGTGGGCAAGTTTAGTTTATCCGCTCAGAAGCTTTCTTGCTCTTGTGAAATTCTAAATATTTGGCTTATTCACCATAATTCAAAGTCTGAATAGTGGAGGCTGGATTGGTGCAAACTGCATTTGGGTAATCCTCCTTAGGTGAGTGAGTTTATACTTGGAGAATAGTATGTTATTGATCTTTGGTAGCATGACATAAAGACAGATGAATTCCTTGCAAATCAAATTTCCTCTGCAAATCAAAATGAAAACAATATATTAACAAAGCATTTGTGACAACAGACTTAATATTGAGATCACTAAAGAATCTTATTTTTGGAGCTAAAAGAACTCTGACCATTTTATTTCCAGTCAGCAACTCTAACCGTCAGTATTAATTAGAATGTTGTAGCTCCACCCACCCGTGGGAAAAATAATTACTGTTACCCCCATGACTCAAAGAAAAATGTTCTTCCAACCTAAAAATTAAGACAGCCAAGACCACACAAACAGACTATAAATCAAACAAGTAGTGAGTTGATTAACAACTGATTATACCCAACATGTTAAATGTTTTATATGTCACCAGGTCCCTACAATGCTCCCCTGCTCCATCAAACAGCCTTGAAGCTACAGGGCTCATCTCACATGCTATTTTTCCTGATGTGCAAGCATTGCAAACAGAAATGTGGGAATTCTTTACCATGTTGTATGTGCTTTTAACCAGTAAGCAATTAAAATATTCCCAATTTCCTTAATTCTGACCAGCAAGTGAACAAGGCATTATGGGGCATGTTTTGTTATTTACCAGTTAATAGATGCTTTTCTCCTTTTATCAGACAAAACACAGCATTTACACTTCAATAACATTTTGGGTGAGTGTTGTCAATTCAGATTTTTAACTCCCTCTGACCGTGGGGTTTAAAAGTTGGCAAGGTCTGTACAACATTTTGGAACAAAAAAGTAGGAAACGTTTTTTCAAACTTCCAGTCACTAGGCGGATAAACAGTACAATTTCTCTCCCCTGTGTGTGCATGGCACCTTTGAATGCCCTTAACCACTACTAATAGGAGATAATGATTAGTGCTCTGTATAAAAAGTGAGATTATTTTTGAATTATTAACCAGTTAACTTTGTAGTGGAGGCACTTTATCCCTGAGGACAAACGCCCCAAATGTTTGCAAAATATAATTAAGCCGAGGCATCTTTAAATGTCATTGCAGCCTGTGCCATGTTTCAAATTGTTCTGCATCAACAGAATTTAACGAGATGGCTAAGGAATCCATTTCCTGCAAGCATGTGATAAGCCACACATACAGTGGAGCACTTTCATTGATTGCCAAAATAAAGCATTTTGTATGCAAATGTGGGAATGGAGTGGCTAAGCTGATTCAGCCTCATGGACACCAAATAATGGTCGTTACAATTAATACTTTTGCATGCTACCCATTGAAAATTTCATCTCCTATTTAATGGCTCCAAAACATTTACACATGCCCAAAAAAGAGGGAAAAACGTGTTGTGTTCCAATGGATTAATATGAAAGCCAACAAACAAATAAAAAGCTGAAGCGCCCCCTCTCCCTCCTCCCTCACACATTGGTCCCTTTCCCATCGTTTCATGCTCCAGCACATTTTGGATTAACTGATAATCTTTGAACATGAAGGAAGGTCTTCTCACCCCGAGGGGGTGGGGTGTTGACGGGGAGAGAGCTGCAGGATTGGAGCCTAGCGCTGCATTGTCTCCATGTAATGTGCTTGTCTTGGACTTGTAAACACAGTTCTTTTTGTTGTGGTGATACAGCCTACATCACCCCTCCATGCTTCAGGTTTAGGTTTAATGAGACACACAGGTCTGTATAGATAAAGGGCATGGAGGGATTCTCACAGGGCAGCACAAAATAATGGCATTACTTGCCAAGATGTCTCAATAATGCAGTCCAATGGAAGCCCTTCAGTAGACGGCTGATGGGTGTGCAGTAGTACCCAACTCACCACTTGTCATCCATTAGTGAATATCTGAGAGGCTTGCCGTTGAACTGCCTGGCCCCATCACTCTATCTGGTGCGTCATGAACAGAGGCTCTTCTAAATGACCGCTAAGACCTGTCTCTTGAACAGTCTGAACCCTGTGTGAGAGTACATTTCGATGGATGTGCCAGGCTTGTATCTATGAGCTTGGCCTGTGTCTGATGCACTCTCCCAATCCAAAGCCTTGAAACAAATAAAGACCAAATAAACAAATAAAGCCTCTCCTCCGTTGTGCACTGGTGTTCATCTCTCTCAGTACAAACGTTATACGGTTCTATATTCATAGAGCAGGGCTGTGATCAGTCTAATGTCAGGTTTGCAGTTGCAAAAGCAGCATTTCAATGAACTCTTACTAGAATTGGGACATAAGGTATGATGAAACACGGATGTGAATGAAAAGCACTCCTGAGTAAAAACTGAGATTTTGGATTGAAGTTGCAAATATTGTATCTTTATATTAAGCAGAGCTAGAGCAGTCAGCATTAATTAAAATCAAATGCAAGTGCAGAGTAAGCGCAGTTGATTTTAGTCACGCTTATGGTGTTGAAGCAGAAGCTAAACTGAAGGTAAAGTATTTTTTCTGACTGGCCAGTTAATAGTTGTGTGGAACTTGTTTGACCGTGTTTAAGCCCTGAGACCTGTGTCTAGTTCTGTCAGCTTTCTGGTCACGTGTCTGAGGATCCATACCCCATCTGTCTGGAGGGTAAATTGAAGATTATGAAAAGTTGTGTGGAGTAAGTGTTTAATAGGAATTCAAAGGGTTTTGACAGTCTTTTCTAACTTGTGAGCTACAGTGCCTTGCAAAAGTATTCACCCCCTTGGCATTTTTCGTGTTTTGTTGCCTCACAACCTGGAATTAACATGGATTGTTTGAGGATTTTCATCATTACATTTACAGAACATGCCCAGAACTTTGAAGAAATCTTTTTGATTTATTGTGAAGCAAACAACAAATAGGACAAAATAACAGAAAAAAATCAATGTGCATACCTATTCACCCCCCTAAAGTCAATACTTGGTAGAGCCACCTTTTGCAGCAATTAAAAGCTCCAAGTCGCTTTGGATAAGTCTCTATGAGCTTGCCACATCTTACCACTGGGATTTTTGCCCATTCCTCCTTGCAAAACTGCTCCAGCTCCTTCAAGATGGATGTTTTGTGCTTGTTAACAGCAATCTTTAAGTCTGACCACAGATTTCCTATTGGATTGAGGTCTGGGCTTTGACTAGGCCATTCCAACACATTTACCATGTTCTTTCCATTTGGTTATCATAGATTTGATGGTGCTCCTGGGGATCTTCAAAGATGTTGATATTTTTTATAACCTAACCTGACTTGTACTTCTCAACAGCATTGTCCCTTACTTGTTTGGAGAGTTCCTTGGTCTTAATGGCAGTGTTTGGTTAGTGGTGCCTCTTGATTAGGTGTTGTGGACTTTCAAAAAAGGTGTGTATATGTGACACTTAGATTGGACAGATCATGTGACACTTAGATTGCACACTGATGGACATCATTTCACTAATTATGTGACTTCTAAAGGTTGGTTGCACCAGAGCTTTTTATAGGCTTCATAACAAATATATAGGCTTCATATATATTTTTCTCATTTCACTTCTCCAACTTAGACTATTGTGTTCTGATCCATCACATACAATTCAGATTAAAAAAACATTGAACTAAAGGCTGTAATGCCACAAAATAGGTAAAATGCCAAGGGGGTGAATCATTTGCAAGGCACTGTATATCTTCATGTTGGCCAGTTTACTATTGAGGTTGACTTAAGCATTAAAGTGAAGAGAATGTAAAGGAGTGACAGAACAGTAGCTTTTAGTAGTACAGGATCCATGGGACCACCCCTATTTAACAGTCATTTCATGCAGGTCTTTCCATGACTCTCCATCTTTCTCCATCCAACTACTTAAAAAATTGGCTGGGAATGTAAAATGTAGACAGTAAATTTATTCATGTCAATTTATGAACAACGGGCTTTCCTTTCTTTTCACATTCCGTTCCAGCTGACCTTAAAAAGAGAAGCCTTTAACTTCCATATTCAATATGTGTACTTTTAGAGCAGAGGCCCATTTATAATTTCAAAAGCCAGGCTTTCAGCTCTATGAGTTAAATTTCTAAGGAATCCTTGACGTCCAGATGAACAAGGCCTGGAGATTAAGCTATTACTCTCATGACTAACTTAGTTCTGTCTTGTTATTGTTTCACAGTCTATGGTACCATGGGAACGGTTTCTACTTTGTATTTATCATGATTATTGAGGTCACTGCAGGCAGGGTATAGTACAAGATCTCAAGGTAGGCTCCCTTCCCCCTCCGAGGCAGCCTCTACCTTGTTCTCTGTAACACCTTTTCCAATTTCCCCCTTCTTCCATTTTGCACTTTCGTCCTTCCCCTCCTCAACCTGACATTCTCAGTATACGAACCCTGCATCACGTTGAGTCAAGGGCAAAAGCAAAAGTGTTGACAGCAGCGTTTGAGGTAAATGAAAGAGCTGATCCCCTCCACAGCAGCGGGGTAGTGGAGGAGAGGCCGGTACGGGGGACAGTGATAGTTCTGACCTCCTTTCTGGGAGCATCCACCTGGCCTGGTGAGAGAATCCCTTCTCTGCTTCCCAGGCTAGAATATTGTGCTCAAGAAGTGTTTAACTTTCTCAAATCCCAATTGCACTCAGCATGGGGTGTCCTCTTTCTCTTAGCCCATAGGTTTAGTGGCTGCCCTTATGCCCGCCAACTGGGCCTGAAGTGGGGTTTTGATGGAGGAGGGGTGGATCGATAGCATGGTAGCTCTACTGTCAGACAGAGGTGAACTTAAGCCAGGACAGAGAGAAAGGAAGAGATAGAAAAGGCTTCTACAGATATCGGAGTAGGTATTATCCATGACACCTGGGCTCTCAAGCTCTCAACCTTTAAATACATGATCTGAAATAGGCCTAATGTAGCACATTCAGCAAATCTCTTCTGAGTTTTGTGCTCTGTTGACTTCCACTGCTTCAAAGGCAGTGCCTTCATATCTCACTGATAGACAATTGTTGAGAAGCTTTTTCATTGGTCATATCAAACGGCAGTATTCCTCAAGTTATTTTTGTTTGGTTTTAATAAGTTGCCTGAGCAAGACTGAATGGGAATCCCCCCACGGCCAACCAAAATGTCAGAAATCTTTAATGTCCTTATGTTCCTGAAGAGCATTTCTGTAACAACTCAAAAGAATGTGATTTGAAATAATCTCTCGATGCTCTCAGACAAATTTAATTAACAGGTGTGTTAACAACAAACATGGTAGCTTTAATGAAAATCCTTAGTATAAGGATTTTGCAGGGGTTCACCTTTTAAACCAGCCATGTCAATCAACATATTGAGGAAACAAAATATGTGAAACATGTCAGTTAAAATTATTTTTTTTTTAATTATATATTAATGTGAAAATCCCAGTTATTTACATGTCTGTGTGGGAGATCAATGTATATATAATGGCTTTAGCCACATCCCTACAGTGATAACATGACTTCTATTGTACTGTATTAATTGTATTTGGTCTCAGTCTGACCCCTGATGAGACGTTGGCAGACACCATTTGTCGGCAGAAATGGCTTGAAGTAATCTGAAAAGTCCCAGAGCAAAGACAGGGTCCCCGAAAGTTCACAGAACCTGTGTGATATATAGAAAAGCTTAATCTAAGAATGGTTACCTGTCTTTTGGTGGAATGACTGAAAATGTAATGTTAATGTTGAAGAGCTAGCTTTCATATACTCATTAATGAGAGCAATCACATTTAATGTACCACTTTCCAAATATAGTATGCCATAGTAGAGGTAAAGAATGAAATAACTTGTGTAGACTACATAACCTGTTATTGAGTTTACAAGAAAACACATAGTAGTACTTTCTATATTAGGTGCAAACAGCACTGTGTGTACAGTACAACTGCTGCCAAACACCCCACTTTCCCCCTGCACTTGTTGAATAAAACATCTGTCTCATAGCAAAGGTAATGGCAGACACTATGCTGCCGTTTGTCAAGATGAAACTCGCTCTCTTCTGGAGTGGCCGAGAGTTTAGCCTTGATGCATTTTACACCGGTCCTAGCCCTGTGTTAACAACTTATCTGTGACCTGTGGAGAGAGCAGGAATGGTTGTGGTGAAAATCAATCTTCCCCTCTCCTTTCGCCTTGAATACCAGCAGAGCAAACAAACAGGCCTAAACAATACGATATATACCACATATCAATTACACTAAATGCCTCAGTATCTATACTTCACTGTCCCAGGCACACACCGGGTACAAGGCATACATGCTGCTGTAAGACGATAAAGGCGCTGCATTGTTCCCCACCATCTGGAGGACTGATAAGGCCTGCCTGTGCATAGTTGATAATAAGAACAGGCAGAGGAAAAACTGAGTGTTAAACATTTCCTTGGCCCATGAAAAAGGTTCCATTAAGTCCACTGACCCCAATTGAATATTAATGAACTAATTAACAGATTTATTGTTCTACGCAATTTCTGGAGGGGCAATTTTTTCAAGTGCTATTATTTTTTCTAATTATTTTTTGCACTTTGTATAATTGAATCTTTGTAGCTGCCAGCATCCTGTGCGTGCCTTGGCAATGAGGAAAAGCGTTCAGCGTTTTTTCTTTTTCTTTCTTCCTTTCGTTTTCTGTAAACAACAAGAAAAACACTTTCTTCTATGTGTGTGTGTGTGTGTGTGTGTGTGTGTGTGTGTGTGTGTGTGTATAATATAATATATATTTGTGAAAGGGTGAGGCTTGTTGAGGTGTTGGATTACAAAACAGCAATCAACTAGGTTCCAGACTGCTGCATTACATGGAGGACTTGACAAAGGTTTAAATGGCCAGTGACAGCTGGGGCTGAAAGATAGTATAATCAGCTGATGAAGAGGATACACTGAAGCCCAGTTCTCAATAGACAGACAGCTGAATGTTGCAGCTAGGCTACTGAGAGAGATGAAGATGTTGTTAAGGTAACCTTGAAAGGACCGAATGCAATTAATCATGTGTTTGATGAATCTATAGGATAAACAGGGCAATGAAGCTTTTAATTCTACTTAAGAAAGTGTTGCTGAATTGTTTTAGGCAGGGACTTTAGAGCTCCTGTAAATGTATTTGTTTAATACCATACCTATGCAGGCTTACAGTGGTTGACTAACGAAAGATGTTTTAAAGACATTTCATGTGCACTGCAAACTGCAAACTTCAGTCTTCAAATGGTAAATATATCGTACAGGACTATCTTACAGTAATGAGAAGCCTGTAAGCAAACATGTTTAACTTGATTGGAAGCATTCTTCTAGTGTTTTAATGCATTGTAATGACCAATTGTCAATTTGGACAAGCCACTGAATAACAATGAGCATGTTTAGGCCAAGGAAATTGGAATTATCCCAGTACTGAGAAGTGCACCTCTGTTTGAAAGCAGTGATTAAAGAGTGGTGGGGGGCATTGCGATAACCTTTTCGATAACTAGAATTCAATTATATAACATTTTACTATCTTGAAGTTTACCTAATTCTATTTATGTCTGCAATCCAATTCCAGACAAATAAAGGCATCAATTTATTTTGGTTACTCCTCCAATATAACTTAGAGTAATGAACTCATTTTGCTGTTGTATGGAAATTTGGTCTCATAACAATAATTTTGCCTGATATACCAGCCAGTCGGTATTAAGAGTAAGGCCCTACAGTCATATGCTGTTATTATGCTATACATCACAAAGTGCATAAAAACCTGTCAACAAAAATGTTGGAAAGTTTGTGCATGTGACCCTCCCAGGTTCATCTATTTTTTTCCAAAGGGCTGAATAATAATGCCACAGATATATTGCAACAACAGGGAAACCCATTTTCTGCTTGTTGGGGATTTTCAAGATTCTGTGTTCTATTTAAACACACTCCCACACTATGCTTAAATCGACACACATGCATTTACCATCAAATGAACTATTTCAGTTGGCTGGAGGTTCTATATTGACTGTGGAGCCTTTCTGTTTATGGAGTTGAATTCTATATTCTGATTCAGTGGGCAATTAGTCGGGCTGTTACAGAATACTTTCTCATAAAACACAATACAATTGTATTTAACCCAGGCCCTGCAATGTTCTGTCATAACAACATGTATAATATGGTTTACTCAACCTCATTGGCTTCCTGAAAAACCTCAGACTACATTAATTTGCTTGTATTGTATATGTCAACAATGTAATTAGTATTTCACTGTCATTTCACCAGGCACGTCAATTCAGTGCCAATTCTTGCTTCGAATGATGACCTCAGCTACAGTTGCAAGAGGACATCACAACACACAGGAACATATACCTGTAACAATAAATATGAACATGATACACATGGGAAATAAGCATAATAAAAAGATGACAATATATACAGCGAGACACACAGATAGATTTTAAACTTGATTACGAAAAACTAAGTAGAAATAGCGCCTCTAATGGTGGCGTTGATAACATTATCATAAACATTGTTGAAATGTTTTCTCTCAAGATAGATTAGTGTACAACCCCATTTCCAAAAAAGTTATAAAAATAAAAACAGAATGAATTGGTGTGCAAATCATTTATCACTACATTTATTTAAAAATATTACAAAGACAACATATCAAATGTTGAAACTGAGAAATCTTATTGTTTTTGGAAAAATACATGCCCATTTCAAATTTGATGCTAGCAACATGTTTAAAAAAACGTCATATTTGATCTCTGTAACTGCTAACAAAGTTTCTGTACCAAATGTTAAGATCTGCTTTTCTGAGGTATCAAATACTTATGCCATGCAATAAAATGCAAATTCATTATTTAAAAATCATACAATGTGATTTTCTGGATTTTTGTTTTAGATTACGTCTCTCACAGTTGAAGTGTACCTATGATAAAAATTACATACCTGCATGCTTTGTAAGTAGGAAAACCTGCAAAATCAGCAGTGTATCAAATACTTGTTCTCCCCACTGTGCATGTATGTATGTATGTATGTTTGTATGTAAATATATATATATATATATATATATATATATATATATATATATATATATATATATATATATATGTATATATAGCCTAGCTCCAATATTGATGGTTTGTTACTGATCCATAGTCCATAGTATCTATACAATCTAAAAGTCACTCGAGTCAGATGTAGAGAAGACATTTCTGCAACAAACACACATGGCGCTATTGATACACAGTTTGTGTCCAACCTACAAGACAGTCGACTTGAGGGGGGTTTATTTAAGTGAAGGATTTGATGTGAATGATAGGCGCTTTTGATACCAACAGATCAGTCAAGAATAGATACATAATGCAGTATTTGAATAGTACATTTCCATGGAACAACCTGCTCTCGTCTTGAAAGTATGACATGTATCATGTATTGCACAATAAAGTGCATTTGAAATGCATGGGTTACTGTTGTGAGAACCCTTGAAGGAAGGGTGAATAGATTTAGCCTAGCAATAATAGTCACAGGACTTTGTTGGCAAATTAGTTTGAGCATACTAATAAAAAAAAATAGGGAACTTTGCTTGTAAGGTTTTGAGACAAAGCAACAAGTGCAGAAATTGTTTGAGACAAGTGCAGTAATTGTTTGTAAGCTGAATGTCAGCGTGCATGTGTAATGCTGGGAGCCTCTTTATTTTGCTTTATGCTTTTAGTCGACAAAAGTGATTCTGAAATGTCTAGATGCTTTCTTGAGGAGAATACTCTTTAGTAACAATCAATTACAATATATTTCCTATTTTGTCTGGGCCTTAATAGCTCATCTCTGGGTAAGCTGTAGGGACTGTCTAATAAATATACAATATGTTCCTCTTAAATGTCTTAGAATATGCATGGTGAACATATAAACACTATGGGGAAGAGGTTGAACATCTAAGTGTGTATCACCATTCAGCTGTGAATTTCTGAGTCAGAGAAATGAGGATGGTGCAGTTTGTGGTTTGTTTGCCTCCCATTATCCAGATTGAATTACTGTGTCGTCCTTTTAGACCATCTGTTCTGGTTTAAGTCATATTTCCAAGTATGTCATGGTATATGGGTAGAGAGAGTATTTTGATGGGTTAGAGGCAAGACTGGAAACAAAATGTTGGCACTCTGTTGGGGCAGCAGTCAGCCTCAGCAGTTAGAGTATCTGACCAGTAACCAAAAGGTTGATAGATCATATCTCAGAGCCAGCAAAGTGAAAATCTTTCTGCCCTTGAGCATGACAATTGACCATAATTGTTATTTGTTCCCATAAGTTGCTTTAGATAAGAGCTTCTGATAAATGACCAACATGAAAATAAATTGGCTGTGGCATCATGTTTTGGACACACTGGTGTATAATATATTCTGAGATAGACATATCTTGGTTTGCATAATCTTTTCAATAGTGTTTGAATTTAGACTTGCATGTTCGACACATACCACTTAGGTTTGTGGCCGTCAATCACGTTGAAATTGAGCAAAATCCATGCGCATTGCACAGTAACTTGATATGGTTCCGAAGCAATTGGCTTCCCACTTGTAAAACACCACAGGGGCTTGATTGGAAATGTGCACATGCTACCTCGGAAGGTGGGGTCTTGAGCAATCAATATCTGCAAGTTCACACAGCATAATTTTTTTTTCATCTCAAGACTTTGTCATTAGGAGGCCCTGAGTCTGTGGACCACACGTCATATGACTTCTAGGCTGATGACACCTACAGTAACTATCCATAGAGGGTACATAGTCCTCCTTGTTGGGTTGCAGATCTAGTTTCTGTCTGAGGATTCCTGCTGTCACTGCCCACAGCTAGAAGGTTCTATCTGCGGTACGTGGCAGGGAAGATATGCCCTGGGAAGCTCTGACCAGGGACGCTCCGCCCATCTAGAACACCCTCTCTTTCCAATTGGTTCCTCAAAACTTGTGGCACCTGTTTCTTTCTCTTTATGCTCTGACTTGTTTATTCCCTTGAAGAAAATGAAAAACGATATCTAACGATTTTCTCACGTCTAAAATTGTGAAAAATCACCTCATGTCTTGCTTTCTTTTTTTTTACTGTAAAACATGGATATAAATTAAGAGTGATTTGATGAAATATGTATCAGAAAATAACAGGTAATAATCTGAAAAATCTTTACCCACTGATGGAATTCAAACTGAACGACGCCTGGCTTTCTTAGTAGCAAAAGCTTTTTTCTTTAGTTTTTTTTGTAATTCAAGTAGTGGACAGTCGATATGATTAAGTCCTTTTGAGTTTGTAAGCATTTCTCTTGACTACGATAATTCTTTTTGAGTTGGAAAAGGTCAAATCGGAAGTGTGTGATTAACTGTTATTTTAAGATGTTGGAATACAACGAGAGACATGCAGTAACATAGGCACAAATAACACAATATCAAATAAAACATTGGATACTAAAATCAGTTAACCCTTGTTTTATAGACATCCCTAACCATGCAAATGGTGAGCAAATAGTTCAGTAGTTTACGCTATTATTATATTTGGAATATCACTGATATAGACTAATATAGCCAATTGGATATGCAATCTGTGGTGTCTATAAACAATTTAAGATGGCAATGTAAATTGGACAGGAATAAACAAAGTGACAGTCAAAACAAAATTCACCAAAATTCTGTCATATTGGCTGCTATTGTGACTGTTAGAACAGGCAAGTAGTCCAATAGAAAGACGAGCACTGAGGAACGAATGGGAAAATAGGGAGCATGTTTTTTATTAATGGAGCTTCCCTGGGTGGAACTTCCTTGCCACGGGTCGCAGAGGAACAAATTGGAAGAGGGGGAGTGTTTTCAATATGAGCGGAACTTCCCTGGGCAGAGCTTCCCTGCGGCGGGCCGCAGATTGGCCTTATTGCCCAAAGCACCCATGGTTGTCCCTGTCCTGACCACCTGGTTCTACAACTGATCTAGATTCTTATTAAAGACTCTGGACATAGCCCACCTGCATTTATTCATCTGAACATGAAAATATTTTTGTGGCACAAAATGATAATGTACTCTCGCAATCTTCACCTAGTACAGCCTCCGATCAGAATCCAGCTTCTTTCTAGGTTTCTTTGTAAGTATTGACCCTACTAGGGTGTTTTGCCTAGGCACTGTGCATCAGTTTGTTGCTCTTTGGGGTTTGATTGAACAAATTAATTATGGCAGTTGTTGGCTGTGCTAATGAGCTAATGGGTCTGCCTGTAAAAAAAGTAACACATCTCTACTGTTTGTCTGTGACAATGGATCAGATCTCATTGAGAAAGCCTTGAAAATCACTGATCTTGATACAAATCAATGTCTTCCACAGCCAGTGTCGGAAGTCAACTTTATTTGTATTAGGGGTGGGTATTGGCAAGTACCTTGCGTTACGGTATATATCACGGATACTAAAAACACAATACACATTACAAGTCAATACATCACGATTCATCTTGATATCACAACTGAATCACAATACTTACTGTGCCAAAGAAAACCTCAAATAGCTTATCACCATGAGCAACACCTAATAAAAAATGAATCAATCAATTTGAAATGACTTAGAACTTCTTAATGTAACCCTTTAGACCCCAATGTCTAAGTTTGCATAAAACTATATATTGCGACGAGATTGAGCCAGGAGTGAAATTAGGTCTGTATTGCTAATATGATCATAATAAAGTAAGCACAAAGCAAATCTTATGACATACACGTTTTTATAAATAAAGGGAAGTATGTGGCGTACATATTTTGGCAGATGCAGGACTTCATCGCGATCAAGTGACAACGTCGTCAGCGAAGCGCAACATTACTGTTTCTTGGCTAGCTAGTGAAAGTATGTAGCTTGTTGCTGCACAAGCGAAACATTCACTGGCAGACAAATTTATTTAAGTTTGACAGACATGGAATTTTCCGTATTTTAATGTAATCGGACGAAACATGAGAAAGCCAACTAGCCAGCCGACTACAAAGCTACTGCAACCCATACCATTATAAGACCGAGCAAACAACCATCAGAGCTCCACAGCTGGTGTACATGTCTATCAAGTTGTCACCACAGGGTTGTTGTTGCAATCTAAAAGAAATTACCAACATTTCACAGCATCAGGTATGGACAACATAAAACTTACAGCCACAGTTTATTTCTTACTCACCTTGACATCATTATCGCTTTCAAGTCACCAAACTACACAAAAACTATCAGTTCTAACTTAAAACGTAGTGGCAGCTTTGGCACTAGCATTTTGAGTATGGAATTAAATGAAACAAAAAAGTAAAAAGACAGCACAGACTTTTCTGGTTTCTTATTAATGACGACATCCATGGGAATACAGTAACAGACTTTTATCAGGTAGATTTTGTGATATATACACAACTATTATTGTTAAAGAAACATGCCCGTTCAGCGACCGCTACAGTAATTTAAAAGATGGCTGCATAATAAATAAATGTACATTGATTCTAAAGATCAGAACTTCGATATAATATTATGAAAAAAAGAATTGTGATTTTACATTAAATCGTTGTTTTGGCACAGCACAATTTCTATCCACGACGAAAGCTGTACATTACGTAGTGAATATGCATCCTGTTTTCACTGGTTGAATGTTGAAATTACATTGAACCGGCTGATAGACCAGTAGCCAATAAGCAACCCCCTCTGTTTAAATATTTTTGTTTTTGTTCTTAATGGTTCGATATGTCTGTGGCCAGTATAGATTGTATTTAGTAAAGATGCCAACGAGGAGCTGAATGAATAGGAGGCAATAATTGACACTTAGCAACATTTCATGAATAATCTTTTATTTTCTGATTTATTTTCAAAGGCCTGAAATGTGGTTACCTGAGTCAGAGTTTGATTTATTTGATTGTTTTTGCAGCATGACATTTAGAAGTAGTTATTTTCAGTTTAGAAGTGACTATGTGCTATGTACTGTTCATATAAACTGATAGTGTAGCTAGCATATCAAAAGTGATAGAGTCCCTTTTTGCTCTAATGCTGCTGATTTGGCGGCAGAGTTCTATATATCTATACACAGGGTTTTTCCAGCTTTCAAATCTCAAAGGCGACAGCCTTCGCAAAGTCTTGCACAGTCTCTGTGTGTTGGCATGGTAAAACCATTTTGCTCTCAAAATACCAACGAAACACTGCAGCTATAGTAGATAGTAAAAAACCTTTTCCATAGGGACAGTGTTGCCATGTGGGGAATTTTCTACACTCAATTGGGATTTTTTAACAGGCTTGGGTTTGTTGATTTTCTCTTGTCTGCTGGAGATTTAGATTCAGTTTATTGACAATGATATCTGGCAACCTTGCATACAGGACCACACGGGTCCTTAGGTTGCGGAAATTTGTAAAGACCGAAAAACAAGTTGATACTTTTTTTTCACTCAAGCAAGTCAAAATATTTTATTAAAACATAATAACCTCAAACTACATCCAATCCGCATAATATCTTTTACGTTTCAGGGGACTTCTAGTTGCCTAGACGTACAGATTTAAAGAAAGATCACGAAACGAACAAAGATGACTGGGAAAAAGACCATCAGATTAGTGTATGTTTTTTATCCACATCTATATTAACAAGAACATAGCATACCAATGAAATAGACAACAATAATATTGACCGTAATTAATTATAAAGTAATTTCATATTTCTTAAATGTGTGACATGTCAATAGACCTGTGCTAAGAATAAATATATTACTTGTATATTTTGGTTGCTATTAGGGAGGGCATTGTAGTGTACATTTGCTGCTCAAATAGACATAGACAACAGGACAGATTAAACACTATTAAGTTGTCTTTCTCAAGGGTCTTGCCACATATTATATAAAGTATTTCACAGAGGGGTGTTCGGTGTGTTTATATACAGTATATATACACACACCGGACATATAAACTCACTGCGAGCTACATCCCTACAACTCCAATGAGCACTACCTGCAAACAGTGTTTGATTCTCGTCCATTTGTTTCAGGCCCATTGCCTTGTGCGCCAGTATCCATCAGCGTGGACAAGATAGACTACGATGTAGCACATCATTCTCAACTTATATCAAATGAAACGTAATTTCCCAACAACAAAATGGTGGCTAGTGAAAATAATGAGTGGCTAGTAACTTTGGAAAACCACTAGCCACAGTGGCTGTTGAGCAAAAGTTTTTGTCAAGCGCTGGACATCAACATGGTATTTTGGGGTTGGCCTCCACAAGCATCATACCCCAAATTATGTGTCTAAATAGTCTAAATGCAGAGGGGCAGTGAGGATATTTACAATTTCCCTACTGCATCGTTCCGTCATGCGTTTCCATGGCATTTCCATTGTTTTGGTTGTGTTGCATTGACTTCTTACTCATTTATTGCTATACTAAAGTCAATACATTGCATTAAAATGATCAAAATTATATACATGAAATGGCATTATATAGAATTTCTGCATTAAAATATGATGTTTAAAATATCATGGCAAAATAAAATATAACGATTTATCTGATGATGGTGTTTCACAATGATCGTGTTTCACAACATTTATTTACCTTAAATAATTTTGGGTACGTACAAATGAATCCTAAAATGCAGATCTTTCTGTTGTTCTACATAAGGCACACTGGCTTCTGCTGTCAAATGACAGCAGCACCCTCCCACTTTCCATTGGTGTCTAAGATATGAAATAATTTCAAACGTGCAACGGCAGACAGCAGCATGCAAAATATCATGTTAATGGTAACAATTAGTCCTGTCCCTCATGTTTCCAAAATCAGGAAGCCATAGAGTTGGATAATCTTAGTATTTTAATAATAGCAGCAGGATAGAGGCTTGCTGTCAGTGGAATATAACAAATTATTAAAATTTTTTTCTACATACCTTATTACATTTCATAATTCTGTGGCTTGATCTCTGTCAGTTTGCATCCCAGGACTGTGTGATGGAGGGCGTGCTGAGTGATGTGGTTCACTCTGGGGCCTTATGCAGCACGCAGACTCATATTGGACCAATGTATTATAACAATAGTATTCAAATTCCTGTATGTATCATACTGTACACACTGAGGAGGACATTACTGCTTTTATCATCTGTTTCTTTTTTGGGGGCAGGACTATGTATGAGTGTTCATATGATTGTACTACAACCCTGTTTCCGAAAAAGTTGGGACACTGTGTAAAATGTAAAGAAAAACAGAATGCAATGTTATGCAAATCATTTAAACTTTTTCTTCCAAAGAAAGGGGCTACATATCAAATGTTGAAACTGAGAAATGTTTTTTTTTTTGAAAAATATGTGCCCACTTTGAATTTGATGCCAGCAACATGTTTAAAACATCTGGGACAGGGGCAACAAAAGACTGGAAAAATGCAAAATAATTGATACTTTGTGGAACATCTCACAACTAATTAGGTTAATTGGCAACAGGTCAGTAACAAAATTGGGTATAAAAAGAGCATCCCAGTCTTTCAGAGATAATAATGGGGAAGGGTTCACTCCTCTGTGAAACACTGGCAAATAGTGCCCAATTTTAAAATAATGTTTGTCAATGTAGAATTGCAAAGAGTTTGGGGTTCTCATCATCTGTGGTACATGATATAATTAAAAGATTCAGATACACAAGCGAATTCTTTGTCTGCAATGAACAAGGCTGAAAACAAATATTGGATGTCCTTGATCTTCAGGCCTTCAGATGGCACTGCATTTAAAACAGACATGATTCTGTAGTGGACATCACTGCGTGGAACACTTCTGTAAACATTGTCTGTGAACACAGTATGTCACTGCATCCACAAATGCATGTTAAAATTACCATGCAAAGAAGAAACCATAGATGAACAAGATCCAGAACTGTTGCTACATTTTCTGGGACCAAGCTCATTTCAGATGGACTGAGACGAAGTAGAAAACTGTCCTGTGGTCTGACAAATATAAATGTGAAATAATTTTTGGGAATCATGGACACCGCGTCCTCTGGACTAAAGAGGAGAGGGATCACCCGGTTGTTATCAGCACACAGTTCCATACCCTGCATCCATGATAGTACGAGGGTTCATTAGTGCACATGGGATAGGTGACTTGCACGTTTGTGAAGGCACCATTAATGCTGAACAATATAACATATACAGGTTTTGGAGCAGCATAAAGTATGTTGCCATCCAGAAGACATATTTTTCAGGAAAGGCCTTGCTTATTTCCAAACCACATTCTGCACGTATTACAACAGCATGGCTCTGTAGTAAAATAGTCTGGGTGCTAATCTGGCCTGGCGAAAGTCCAGACCTGTCACCCATTGAAAACATTTGGTGCATTATGTAACAAAAAATATGACAAAGTTGATCCCAAACTTTTGAGCAGCTGCAATCACACATTAAGCAAGAATGGTCTTCTCAGATCCCATAAACATAAAGAGTATCGTTGAAAGAAGAGGTGATGCAACAAAGTTGTAAACATATCACTTTTTTGAAATGTGATGCTGGCTTCCTATTTTAATTGTGCATGTACCTCTCCCAAAACTATAATGGTTGTCATTTTCAGCATTTTGTCTTGGTACTATTTTCAATAAAATATATGGATACATTTGGACATCGTTTCTTTGTTTTTTATTTTCTGTTTTAGGCAGCGTCCTGACTTTGGAAACAGGGTTAGATTCCTAAATTCTAGAATAATTTAATTTAATTTTCATATACATATCACATTCAAAGTGACTTTGGACTAAATGCCTTGTTCACAGGAACAATGAGAGTCATGTCTCCACATATCTCTAAAAAATTCTAATGGAAAGAAAAAACAACATTCCAATCTATCACTTCCGGATTTATTATGATTAACTGTGTCAGGTTTTGTTAAAGTTTAATTCACTATAAAATGGTATTGAGGAAGGATATCATGGATCTTTGAATCAGTTCTCTCAGGAGGAGAATTTTGTCTTGTCATATTTCTTCCTCAGCTGATATGCTGACACCATTCAGTGCAATTTAGGCCTGTAGGAGCCTTTAAATGTCAATGATCCACATTGGCGGTGCTGAGATGGAATAGAGGTGCATGGCTTACGGGGACAAACCGTTTTCCTCTTGGTACAGACTCTCCAGTTCAACCTATCAGCACCCTACTAGCCCCTGCAACAGCAGCCTGTCCCACTATTGAATTGAATGGTCCAGAGATTACTCAATTATTTCTATATACCAGCCTTCCATGGCCGACTAAAGGCCCATTATTGGAGTGACTGAAACCATAGGAACTTATTAAATGTGTGACCTTTTAAAGCCTTTCGCCGTGATGGATCTCAGGTGAGAATTTACTGGAATCAATTTTTATCTGAAGGCTAGATGCTTGCTCACTGCGCTGTGCTCGGCCATGTCTAAAACATTCACTTTATGAAAAAATAGGAGCCCCCAGACTGCTGCTGGAGATGGGCAGGATTATAAAGCACCCCACAAGCCTTTGTGTCCTTTCCTCCCAAATTAAAGAGACTTTGAAATTGCGGGCTGGGGGAAGTGCCGGAGTATCGTGCTTAATCAAGGTAGAAATAGTACAAAGAGTGAGCCTGTTCCCCTAAGGATCACATCAAAAGGTGCATCCCACTTTGTGAGCTATTTAATCAGTTAAAACACAGATGGCAGGCTGCCGCAATTAATTAATCATATATGAGGCATCCTGTACCTGTAAGCTAAAAGTATGTCAATGCTACCAAGATCTCATTTGGATTTCATTGTTGCTACCTGCCACCAAATGATTTGCTGAATATGAACAAGTGGGGCCTGTAAAGAGCTGTTTTACATCCTCTGTTATAAAGTTTTTACTGTAAAGCATAGGCGTTGTGTGGCTTGGCTTAATTTATTTTATGCTTGTGCCTGAATGACAGCCTCTTCACTTGTTCTCTTTCAACCAAAACCAGATGCTTATGGTGGTTTTATGAGTGTGAGTTTTTGGGCCCTTGTATACCTGGGGGTATATAAACGGTGAGATATGCAATAGTGTGCACGTCTTTACAGAAAGGATAGGCACATCTGCTTCAATTTGAAATGACTTCAGAATTGTTTCACTGACAGCAAAAACATCAATGCTACCTGTCAACATAATTTGGTGTCATGAGTTTGTGAGAGTAACCAACCTCTTATGAGGTTGATTGAAGTCTTGCAAATTTAAGCTAAAGCCGTGTCAAAAATGCACACTGGAGCTTGTATTGACCCTGTTTTCCTCATGTACACTTTGGGATAATGCCCTCATTGTGTATGTGTATTGGCAAAAGCCAGCGAAAAATGATTGTGCAGTTTATTATCTTCGTGCACCCCCTAAATTGTACACAATTTTATTCACATTATTTTAATTTCGTTTAACAGATCTAACCCCATTTCCGACTCCTCACACTAAATTGACGTCTCTCTAAAGATTGCTTTCCCTGCTCTTCTCATTCTCCATGTGAAAGTGGTAATATTTGGCAGTCACTATAGACACAACTCTCTCTGACCAAATGTAGGTGCAGTCCTAGCCTTTGGTCTGTCCTGTTAGTTTGGCTGAGTAGGCAGCTTGTGCAGACCAGGTAATCATACAACTTTTGAAAGTCTTGTCACCTTGTAAACATAATTACATTTCCAGTAAAGCTGCATGATGCATGTTTAAAGGATTATAAAGAAGAGTGGTGAATGAATGTGGGCAGGGGGCCCAGGCAGGGAGGTGTGTTGTTAAAACACGCATCTGTTTGAGTGTGTGTGTGTAGGTTGGGGGAGAGCAGTGAGGCACATGTCCTGCTCCCATGTTGCATGTATGTGTGTGTGTACACAAACACACACATGCAAACACACACACAAACACGCACGGCCTGTCAGCCAAACACAGAACCCGTGCCCCCACACACCGCGCCCCCACTTCATGCCCACAAACAATGCCCCCACAGTGCAAACATTCACACTGTCTGGTTATTATTATTTTTGTATGGAAATAGTCTTTTTTTGTCAAATGTTTCTTCTACTTTCTATCAGCTATTACTGATTTAGGGGTTCTTGGGAGGTCAGGTCATGCAGTATGATCATGTCATGCATACAGTCAATCTCTTCTGTCTGTCCTCAGTTGGGCTGTAACGCTCTAGCCTGCAGATGGTGCTGTTTTAAAATGTATGGCTGTACTTAACCATCATTCTTGTCATACCATCAAATTGTTGTTTGTTGTAATTCCCGAAATATCCAGCTTGTCTACAAAGTCATACAAATTAGGATTCTGACCATATACCTTTCGCAGGACTACGTGCCAGGCATTTTCAGTGGCTTAGAGATGATGTTATTATTCTTACTGGTGTAGACCTTTGCAATAACACCTGGAATGAACATGGTTAGGTCCTTAGGATATTTCTCGGTCCAACCAGATATGAACCATCAGACAAAAACCCAGATGAGTCCTACTCTTTGCAGAACAAGTGCTGGTAACGGTTTGTGACTCACAAAACTCCAATATAATTTAGTACGTCATTTGTGCATTAGTTAAGTACAGCTGTGGTTAAATATATGTTGCATCAGAGCTCTGCTCAGTCAGTCATCTGCAACCAGCATGCAATTATTGGTCTGTCTTTTCCTCTCTCCCTGGACTGTGTACATGTAAGAGCAGGAGGAGACTGCGTCAAAACAGAGACACAATCAACAATAATATATACTCTGTCTGGATCCATTCTCTATACTCAACAAGGTGACATGCTCTCTATCTCCCTCTCTCTCTTTCTTTCTTTACAAGAAAAGAAAATTGCAAATCTAATGAAATCCAATTTTATATTTTTTTCTGAGAATCACAATAAACAGAGAAGAAGCAGTAAATAAGCTTTTCAAAAAGCTGATTACTGAATCAATTTATTGCCAAGTCCGGAGCCGTGGCAAAGCAGAAAAGGGGCTGGGGAGTCGGGGGGGGGCGGGGGTGCACATTCCAAATCTTTTCTCCCTCAAGCTTTTTGCCTACTAGATGATTAGCTTGGCTGTTTTGTGAGGAGCCAATCTGAT
Organism: Esox niger; assembly: GCA_016801105.1. Classification (NCBI taxonomy): domain Eukaryota; kingdom Metazoa; phylum Chordata; class Actinopteri; order Esociformes; family Esocidae; genus Esox; species Esox niger. Next base: position 57,325 of record JACXGJ010000405.1, read on the forward strand.
CAACTTATTTTACTACATAATACCCTGTCTCCCAGAGAAAACGGTTAAAAAGGATTTTGATTGAGGTCATCCATGCATCCATTAGTGGGGCAAATGAAGTGGAATTCAAGGCTCCTCCATTACCAAGGTCTATTTTCATTGTGCAGATCTGTTTTCCACACAAGCCCTGCACCTCAAGGCTGATTACAGTAATGACATTTTCCAACCACAATAGTGCAGATGTTCCCGATTGGAGTAAAGGCACTAAAGATGGTTTTGTGTGAAATACACAAAATCTGAACAGGCCCCGATTTATTTTTTCGATCTGGACTAGGCTGCTTCTTGCTTTACAGAGAGGGGTGTCCTAGAGCAAGACATATCAGATGTTTTCAGTCTGGGCAGACAGGGCAAACAGAAGGGGACTGTCTGGTTATTGTCCTTGTTCACTCAGAAAACATTTGACTGTGAGATGTATTGCCAAATTTTGTTGCCGTTAATGGTTACTGAATCAATATCACATTGGACATTTGCAAAATGTTATTATCCATGTCATTTTACTGGCCACACCACCTGGAGGCACATTTAGTCTTTCATACTAAACACAGATTAACATGAGATCGGTCTGGAGTTCAATATTATTTATTGTGGTCAATTTGTCATGTTTATCTGACTAAAATATCCATGGTTGAATATGTGCTAATCATTTACCATGCTGTTCTTAACCTACTCAGTCTGAAACCAGCAAGAGCAAGCAAGCAAAATCACTTACATTGGCTATCTTACGTAAGCTAGCTTATGTTAGCTACTTGCTACAGTTAGCAATAGGTTTTAACTTCTGTCTGCACTGACCTGGCTGGCTGTAGGTTAATTAAATGTCCAAGGCACGGGCTACAACATACTTCTTTGTTTGTTTTTTATAATTCATAAATTGTTGTACATATGTTACTTTCAAAAGGGGAGAAAAAATATAGGGGAATTTAAAATAATTTGGTAAATTGCATTTTAGGTTTGTATGGCTGTGCTTTATATGAAATTATGTATTCATGTCTATGCAGCCCATTACACATCATTGATCCATGAGTCTCGTACCCAACTCCATTGCCAGCAACATTGTTTATCAATATTGCCACCACAAATGACTGTAGTCTAGTACATTCCTATTTATTTAATAATTTTCTTTGTTATTTAGTTTTTTCTTACATCTGCATATTTTTGTTTGTCATTAGTGCCATAGAGGTCCTGCAGAGCTCTGGCGGAAGGAAGCTTATCAAATGAAGAAGTGACTGCACAGTGTTTGTCAAAATAAATTGAGTCAGTAATTCAGTAATGCCATAGGAGCCAATGCAATGTGGAGATTATTCACAGTTATATAATGTGGAGGAGAAAACCAGGCGCTTCTCATTTTGGTCACTTATCCCTTATTGTAAAGGTCTGTATATTTCATTGCTGGTGCAGCAGCTTAGAGGATACATTTCAAAGCAGCAAATAAAAATTGGCTAAACTTCCAAAATTAGCACTTCAAAGTCAAACATGATTTGCAGCAAGGGAAGGGGTGGAGGCAGTGAGAGTGTGTACGTGTGTGTGCATGTTGCAGGGCTCATGTACAGAACTCTTCATGTAGACCCTAAAACCAATTTCTAGGCAAATTGGTTTCATTTAAAAATAAGATCACAGAAAAAATAAACCTCTCTATCAGGGCGAGATATGGCTACAGATGCATGAACTTGCAGTGAGTTTATGCATCTGTAGACATTGATTTCCTTTTTTAATGCATTTCTTGGCACTGAATATTTGTAGGTAGAACATGGATAATGTTTTCCTATGGCCCTGTAGCTCTAATATGCACTTCTATAGTACATACGAAAGGTTCATATTTATAAATCCCTGGATATTACTTTGGAACAGTCATTAAAACATTTGGGGCCACAATATAAAAATAAACACTTAAATGGATTTCCATGTATGATTTCATTTTTGGTGCATTTTTCTATCATTTCTATGAGCTAGTTGCTTCAGAATCTTCAGTGAGGCTGGAGCAGACCTCTTTACATTGACACACTTAGTAGCATAACAATGTGTCAGCAGTCTCTGGCTTTCTGTTTCTGTATGTTCGTTTTGCTCAGACATCTATGATGAGGGATCACAATAGTGGTGATGTCACTGACAGGCAATTTGGTGAACATGGTCAATCTATGGAGGACATGGTCAAACTACAAACTGACAAAGGCCTAGGCTGCCACGGGGACAGCACTTTACACAGGCACATGGATAGATAAGCACCTTGTGACAAAGATTACAAACTTACCACAAACGGTCATTCTACTTTTTAGAAGAATGTATGGGATGAACAACCGGACACAAATTGTAATGGAAACAGTGTAGATCCATAGAAGTGAGGCAAGGCAGGTATATATTACTTTGTAAGCTGTAGTGAAAGGCCTTTCACCACCCCCTTGTGTGCAGCACATGACACAAGCCCAGCTAATTAAGCAGATGCCAGGATGCAGTAATCAGGAACACATTGGAGGCTGGAGAATTCACTCACTAACTTGAATCATAACTGCTCAACATTTGGTGCTTAAGAACTTCTTCACCAACAGAGGCAGATGGGAGTGAAGACCTGCATTGTGTGCGTGTGAGTGTGCGTGTGTGTGCGTGCACAGCTGGGACACAGTGTTGCCTGGTGAGGTCTTTTCCTCATTATTTTTTCCAGAAAATGAGCAATCAGCCGTCTTGCACAGAGCCTGATTGTCTCCCTCTGTAAATCAATCCAGGAGCTGCAATTAAAAGGTACTCTTATGTGGTGTAATAGATGTCTTGCTAATCCTTTATTTGCACACCTGCCGGTGAGTCAGAATTTTTAATGAATTTCTAATTAATGCACATTGCACACTTGATTTATTTGTTAGCAAATTATGTAGCTGGTATGCCTCCTGCTGGAATAAAGTGCTTCCAGAATGTCACACTCTGCCCAGAATCCAAGGTACAGCCTCATAAGCATGAGGGAACTGAAGACAGCGTGTGCTGAATAGGGGTTGTGTGCGTCCTGCATAAACTGGAAAGGTCAGTTTACATGTGTTCCCAACTTGCAGCTGTAAATGCCACAGCTATGCAGGTGAAGGAGAAACATTAAACGTTTATGATGATTTGGCAATTGTTCCATGTCTTTCCCATAACCTTGACTGACAGGCCCAGTCACACACTGGCTGGCCCAGTCACCCTCCTGTATACCCCTAACACAGTGCTCTGTGTTTGCACCTGTATAAACCTCTAGCATGTTAATTACTGCCATTAAAGCCTTACCTTCTTTATTTTGATTACACTGATTGCTCCATTTGGGCTTTGCACTGAACAGACACAGCCCGGATCTTTGCCTTGTGAATCAGTTTGCAAAGTTGTCTTAGTTTTGGGTTGTTTTCAGGCTGCATTCTCTAGAGTATTGTTTCTGTGAGGAGAAACTATTTAAAAAGATTGTGTATTTGAGCACAGATTTTATCGTTTCCACTTTGTGTATTGTGGGGCCTGTTATTCTACGTGTTTTGGCGGGAAAGAAAGAGTGCTATAGAATGTTCCAGACTTGGTCCCACTAAGGACATGAGTAGTGTTCCTTCTGAGCTGAGAGCTCTGACAACACAACCTGAACATGTGATGTCATTGTACAGTAATCCAAGGCAAGTGACTTACTGAGAGCCATGTTTGACACTCTGAAGGAAGAGTCTTATCTATGTTTTAACACTATCCGTTTAGAATATAGGTTTACAAAACGTATGATGTGAACAGATTGCCTTTTATTTGGGGAATTCATTGTCTTCACAGCAAACGCCCTCCAATTATAATAAAAAGTTTCAATTTCTTTAACGTACTTTAATGTTTGAAGAACACAGTCGTGAAAACTTTTGCAGTGCGTAACACAAGTCCATTTAGAGAAACTTAGAAGAAGAGTTTGTTTTATATATTTTTTGTTACCTACAGTGTTTCTTAAATGAATTTTAAATCTGCTCAAAGACCCCAACTGGTTTCCTCACAATTTTTGCTCAGGATGAAGGAAGCTAATTGCTTTAAATGGCAGAAACTCTACAAAGCATGTCTCCTGTGGCTCTGAGCCCATAGAAACAAAAATTACCACCAACCGATGAAAATCAAAAGTAGTGCGACAAAGGCTTATGTCACCTAAGTAGCAATCCCTTAATTGCAATGCCTTTGTACATAAAAGCTATTCAGATCTGTGGAATATGCTTTACTCTATTTTAATACCCCATATGTTCAAGCATTAGTTTTACTCATAGTTCTCTCAAAGTGGACATAATCCTTATTTGTGATGAGAAATCATATCCTAATAAACATTTTTGGGTAACTTTATTTTCACATGAAATAGTTTGCTATCGCAGTATCAACTAATTATTCAAGAAATGCTGTATATTATGATATTATATATACATACACACACACTCACAAACCATGCCAGTGTAACAAATATAATATACAATTCAGTACTATAATTAGATATTGACTGAAAGTCATGGGTTTTGATCCTTCCCCTCTCAGACAAATAGTGACAGTGCCAACCTAAATTGGTTATTGCAGCTCCATAACTAGTCAGAATAAACTAAAATGCAATGTGCATTTATCTATCTAATTTGTTATTTGCTGGTGCAATTTATTTCCAAGCCAATTCACACTCATAATCAGATGGCAATTAGCGAGGCATGAATCAGTGGGGGCAGACACTTTCTCTGCATTCTCATCCAAATGCTGCTTCTTTTATGACACCTGCACGCTCAGCATCACAACACAGTCTAGAGAAGACATTTTTTTATTCCAAATAAAATCGTATTTAGTTCATTTCAAACAGCATTTCTAATTCCATCAGCACTCTTTGCAAAATGTAATAAAACTTGCTTTTGTTAAATTCAAAAATAGTTTTTTTTCTTTTTGCAAGGCTTTTTACAGCTCTGTGGTTTTGGAGAGATGATAATTACATATATCAACACATGGGCCAAACTCCTCAAACAACTTTGGTTTTGGTATAGGGACAAAAAAACTCACTATGAACATTTAAGAATCTTTAATTCACACTAGTAATAAAATTTCATTACATTTCATAAAATAAATGTTCCAGTTTATATATACAGAGAAAACGGACTGTACATACCCTCCAAGGAACCGTTCCCGAAAGGGGAAAAGAAGAAACAAACCCAAAACAAACATCACAAAAACATACAAGCAATACAGTGCTCAGCTAAGCAGGCACAACTGTACATCAAAACTTGTAACTGCTCAGTGTTGGGGGTGGGGAGGGGCAAAAAGTAGTACATTTACAATGGAGTCCTTAGGGACTGATAAAGGGGTATTTAAAAAGTATTGCAGGCAAGCAGACAGACGCTCCTCTTTCCAAGTGCAGCAGAACATCCATCGCATGGTGTGTAAGTGCGGTGGGCCGATGGTCCTGGTTGCTGCCACCCAAGCCTGGCTATTGAACCTGCGTCTCAAAGCTGCCGTTTAGCTGGCCTTCCTCATAGTCCATCTGACAAAGAATCATGTTGTTCTTTAGGAAAAACTTGTCCCCCACACAAAACCTGTGAGCAAAAAAACAAAAAGGCAAATCATTAATAAAAAGGAGAACAGGGAGAGACAAAGGAGATTAGTAGCTGACAACATGAAAGAGTTATTTGTGCTGAAGGGATGATAATGATGGCATTGCTCTGGGAGAAGAATGTGGTTGATTGAGATCAGCTGTTAAAGGCGAATGCTCTCTTGGATTTGATTGCACCCGTTTGGCACCATCGCTTGTTTGCTTGTGTCCGACACCAATGCCATTGTTCTTTGTGTAATTCAAAGGCCCCTCTGATGGTCACTGTGAAGGTATGCCTTCAAATAGATGTAGATGAAAAACCTATCATTTCAAAGTGTTAGGACATGAGGACTGGCATCCAATGAAAGCACAGGCCCCCCCCCCACCACCCCAGGCCTGGCAAACAAGAAAAGCGCCACCCCGGTTTCCAAGGAAACCCTGCTACACGGCAAGCTTTCCATACCCCACTTTGGGTTCCAATGTAAACAAAATGTTTCTCTCTAGATTTTGAGTCAATTGAAGAAAAAATGCACAACCAAGTAGGCCCACTGATATCCTTTCATATGGTCGCCCTTGTGTACTGATGTGACACATACACATACAGCTCCATGAAAAGAATGAGTGAAGATAAGAGCAGCAGTGATGGCAGGGCTGCTTATCAGGCTGGGCTACAGTAACATGCTGGGCAGGCTGAGGGCTGGCAGAGGGAACACGGCCGTGGCATCAGTGAGCCAGTAAAATCTGGCCTGTGTGCAGCCTCAACAGAGCCGGCATTCCCATACCCCAGCCAGGTGCTCAACATGGTTAGACTCATCCCTGTTGTGGAAGGTTAATTCACGTGTTGTGCTGTATGGAAGAAGAGGGTTACAAAAACCCCATGTTCAGCAGTGGTCTCTGCTCTGCCCAGTGGTAGTTTGGAGATGTTTGCATTGTATTGTCAGGCGAATGTGTGTGTGGATGCCATAGAGCTCATAAGGTGAAAAGCTGTCAGGACCAGTATGGCATAAGTTTTTGGAATATGTGGGTTGCTAACATTCCTGGACTGAGCAGAAGCAAGTACCACGCCCCTAAAAGTATAGTTTTGTATTGTTTTATTACATTATCAACACTGTAAGCAAAGTACATTTGACACAACATTCTAGAAGATACACTCATTCAAAGCGACATGGCACATTTGATAGCCTTCTGGGAAAAGTCAGCATATTATCATTAATAAAGAGTTATCAACCAGATTTAATGCATCTGGAAGCCAGTGGAATAGAGTGACTTGGGAAAACTTGACCTAGTTCCCGTACAATGTAGATTCAAGTATTCTCTATTATCTATATTGTTAAAGTGCTCAGGATGATCATATGTGAATGAAGGTAACTTTTTTTACTCAAAACCCACCCCTTACCCAGATTAAGTCATTCACCTGTTACAATCATTTAATTACAAAGGTCAAACATTCCATCCCACCTAAACAGGCGAAAAAGCCAGTCAACAAACAAAATAATTAATGTTGCATTGCTAATGCAATGCAAAACATTGGGAATACAGACACCCAGGGTTTGTCTGGTTTAATTTTTTTGTATCAAATATAACTTGACAGTGGTTTGATAAAAATCTGAATTTTTGGGTCATTGATAATACTTAACTGTATTTATTATACTGGTTTTTCATTCATTTCAGCCTCTGTAGTGATATGACATTTTAAAATATTAAACTATGATTTGCTTTGATAATAGTCAAGTTACTTTTGAAGTGGTCCAAGATTTAGTCAATTCTGTAAACCATTCAAAGCTACAGATGCATTCTTTAAATCCATCCGTTTTTAACTATTTGTTCCACTCATTCTTTTTTTACATTTTCTTATCAGTAGTGCTGAACAATTAGCTCTTTTGTTCAACTGTTATTTTCATGTATTTCAATACCATTCCCTTTTTACATTAAATGCATTATGGAATAATTACTAAATGTCTATCCATTTTTCTGCACATAAATATTTTTTAAGAGTATTATTACTTTTTCAATGTAACTACAAAATTTAGCATTTGTTCCACTGCTTCAGAAAATAATGCTCCAAGTGAAAATTTCCCAGCATTGGCTATTAAACATTCAGTGCAAAAGGCTTGCTTCATAAACAGGCAATTGTCATCACATGCAGTAAAAGTCTAGTGACAAACGTAGCTACTCTTTAAGGCTGCCCCAATTAATCTTGGTTCCCGGTTTGAGTGTCATATCTCTGAGTTGCTGCTCATGTGGTGCCCCATCCCTTGCCTTTCTCCACTCTAGCCTCTTGGCCTCTTCCCAAAGCAACAGATAGGGAGCAAAACTTGCCAATAGTGTTGTTTAGAGCAAACAGTGTTTCATACTGTTTGAGTGACAGAGGGATAAATCCTGGCAGCAAAAATTACCCTACTTATTTGCTTTTAAAGATAAAAATTAAGAGAACTATTCATGTCATTCCACCAGAACTTCAAAATATTTAATGTAGCCTAATCTGTTGTAACTATCGGCAAGCAATGGCTGCATCTTTGGGGAAAGTGTGCGTCCAGGAAACAAAAGTGCAATGAATGCTGAAAATACATTTGAAAAACTAAATTAGAAAAAAAATAAGCTGGACAAAGCAATTTGCTTGCCACTATAACTTTCCAACTCCCACTGCACTGTTGGCAAGTGCTCACCTGCTTTAATAGCGAGCCTTGAGGTGCTATAACACAGGAGTGAGAATCCCTCCCTTCGAGACCATTTGCAAGGTGCCTCTGTTTAATGTTTAATGACAGTGAAGAATCATTAGGGGCAAAAAGTGGCTACATTTACTACCAAAACACCCAGAGATAGTACCTTGCAAAGGTATTGAAACCCCTGACCAATTCTGTTTGAATTACAAACAATACATTATAATGTTTAATATTTTGAAACTGACTTTTTTTTTTTTTTAAGGTGATATATATATATATTCATTGAATCCAAAACATTAATATAGAGTAGATGCATCTTTTATTGTAATCACAGCTTCACATCTTTTATGTATCAGACCAGTGTTGGAGTGATTTTGGCTTATACTTTTTAAGCGGAAGGTGGTTCAGATTACATACATCTGCTAGTACCGGACCAATGTATGTAGAGCTGTTGATATGAGTGACTGGTTTACCATTACTCCTCTCCCGGCCACTGAAATCTGTAGCACCTTCAAAGTGATTGTTGGCCTATGTGGCGTCTCAAGTCTCATTTTCTTGACCATGCATGGGTGGTGTGATGCAGTCTCCACTTCCTGATCATTGATCCACTTGTGCTAACTGATATATCCAAAACACTTCAATATTATTTTGTCACCCTTTCCTAATCAGTGCATTTATTACTTGATTGTTCAATGTATTTATTACTGAACTCTTCGGTCTCCATCATACCACTGTTTAACATCCTGACCAATGATTGTACAGAAGTCAGGTTCTATCGAAAAAATCTGACAGCAAATGTAACGCATAACAGGTGGAGGACAATGGTAAGATAAAACAGCCTTAAAAAAATTGGTCTTCTGTGTAGGTTTTTTTTTACATAGTATTACATCTTGAATGGTATATTGCTTTTGCCAAAACCCGTTGAAATAAAGACCCAAACTTTTCTTACGTTAATTGTTTGATTTCTGTCTGGGGAAGTAGTGCAAGAAGCTAAAAAAACAAAAAGTAGAACCAAATGTTATGATAGCTAAGCAGTACTGATAGGTGTAATCAAAGTGGAAAACTGGCCCATGGCGGGGAATGCTAAGATTTGTTTTGTTATGTTTTACCTTATCTACTGCACTCCTCTTGGTTTTCAATGACAAGATCACCATAATAAACTCATTACTGAGTGATCAACCTCCTTTTGTCCTCTCTCCCCATGTCAACAGTCAACACTAAAAACAGGCTTTTTCATTGCCCTTCCCTACACGCATCTCAAAACTTTATTCCTTAGTGTTTTACACTCAGTGTTATTTTTGAAGAGTGAATGTCTGTTACTGAGTGCCTGCCTGCCTTCCTCTGACCAAACAAAGTAGTCATTAGGATTTGTCCAGGATATTATTATTTTTTTACTGGCTAGAGGCTTCAGTAGCTACAATATAGTCTAAATTCAAACGGTTTACATTATATTGGGACAATTTCTAGTGGATTTTTGAAGTATGCACCTGTGCATGATTTTTGGGGTATTATATACCAAAACCCCTTGTGCAGTACAAGAGGAGGGGTTTGCACAATCTTTTCATCTCTTCCCTAGATGAACAAGACAGTTATTGTTACCTATATGGATAATTATTCCTTCAGTGTCACTCACGAATGAAAATTAACATTGTTGTGCCATGAAATGAAATACACTGCTTTGGCAGTGTAAAGTTTATTTTCAGTCTCACTAGCAATTGCTCAATTCTAATGACAATTCCAAGTAGTAAGTAGATATTGGTAGGCTTATTACTGGCTAATAAGCGGTTTAAACAGCTAGTGGCAAAGCCATATAGTTCATAGATGCTATGTGGTTGAAGTCAACTTAATAAGGTACATTAGTCAGTTTAACACAATGATTAATGGTGTCTAGCTAAATATTCAAACTTGGAGTGATGTTAATGTGTGAAAAATAATTTAATGTCAAGATGCAATTTTATGAGGAAGAATGTCCCAATCGGTCATTACAGTAAAGCCCTTTCAAATATAACAAGTTGAATGTAGTGTATCAACCCTGTTATACCTGTTGTTAGTTTGGATAATAGCTAATGTAGGGAACTAGTTGACTAATTGTGTCTTTAATCACTATGCCACATAACTATATGTGTGCAGTGTTCTGCATCCAGTCTGTCACTCAGGAGACCCCAGTTTGAATCCATTGAGAGCAACAACATTCATGCCATCTAATCGTAGGCCAGCTGAACTAAGCTTGCCTGGTTCTTTTTCTTCTTAAATAATACGATTTGTTGAAATTGTCAATTGTTGCATGTCACCTTCTGAGATTTGTGTAAGAGTAATGTTGACAAATTGAACATTCCTGGCTATAGTCATACCTCATAAACCAAACCCACCACACTGACCCTCACTGGCAACACGCACTCAGCTAGAGTTATACCTGGTTTCCCATTGGGCTCTGTTCTGGGTTCCATACTCTTTATGTGCATCCATCCTCTTGGTCAGGTCCTTTATCAGTTCAACCTTAATATACACTGCTACCGTATGCCAATGGACAACCAGATCTATGCCACCACTAAATCACCTTTGAACCATATTGATTTCTGCCTCACCTAAATAATACATAAAAAAACTGGATGCTACAAAACTTCAAGCCCAACAATGATAATTGCAACTCCTCATAGGCACCAAATCCACCCTCATTAACAACACCACTGTCCCTCCATGCACACAACTTTGCCATAATCCTAGACTCCACTGTATATCCTTTCACAACCAGACTGTCAAAATCTCATTATTTCACTTCTACACATTGCTTAAGTCAGCTTCTCCTTCTCCAATCCTGATGCAGAATCCCTTAGTCATGCATTAATCTCCTCATCTCAACTACCTTACCAAACTCCTAAACCTCACAGCTAACTCCTAATGCCCAAACCTAACCTTAACCTTCTTACCCTCATACACTTTCAATAACACTTTTTTTTAAGTGAGGATGTTCAAAATGTCCTCACTTTCCCTGATCTATCATGGTTTACTGTATTTCTTAGGATGCACTCCTTCACAACTGTTCAGTCACACACTGAAATGTTTTACATCCCTCCCTTTGTTCCATATTCTGGTTTAGTCTGCTGTGATTTTGTCTTCTCTAATCCTGTTTTTTCCCATGCAACATTATTGAAATTATTACAATATAGGACCCTTCTATTTAGAAATTGGTATTGTATGACATTCAGTTAAACAAGAACATTGGTCCTTTAAGCAAATGTGTTTTGTACATAGGCGCTACGCGTGCCCACACACGTGGTCCTGCATTTACTTCATTGTAGGATGCGTCAAAAGTAATACATCCTAGCAAGCATTCCCCTGAAATATTTCACATTACTTTGTAGATGTGTTATTGAAAACATTAATGTTACATTGATATTTTACAGTTTTCTTGTTAAGGCATGCAGCCTCCAACAGTAATGGTTTATTGAATTCATTTAATATATATAATTTCACAACATTGCATCACTCCAGTGGACAATGTTTTCTGAACAAATATTAAATGTTCAGTTTTTTTTAATGGATGGAAAATATTCTCACAAATAGATAGCTGTTTTAACAAACTACGCATTAGAGAGACGCGATTAAATATTTAAAAAATGTCACATTATTTAAAAACAACATTATAACGTGTCAGCAGATAATAAAAATCTAAACTTCTTAACCATACAAGTGTTCCATATTATGCAGTTTGATTTGACATTTTTAGACAAACATATCTTGGTTTAGTTTTAGTGAATCTGAAACATCAGTCACACCTTGAGAGGCAGTTTCCCCCCGAATCGCTAACTACTGTTAGAGCTAATGGCCATTGCAGAATAGTGTTATACATTGAAAAGTGCAATCTAATGACACATTTGTGATCTCTCTCTGTCCTTACCTCTGGTTACAAAGCTGACAGGCAAAACAGTCCAAATGGTAAACATTATCTCTGGCTCTCATCACCATTTCAAAGGCTGGGATCAGTTTACTGCATGCAGCGCAGTTCCCCGTTGTACCAAAGAGCCTGAGTGAAAGAGAAAAAGGAAAAAAGAGAATACACATATTAACCGATGTTCCTTAGCTTTCATGCAACATAGGAGAAAACAAAGTAAAGACTATACTTGGAAGGATGGAAAGCACTGAAAACTGAATGAAAATCTGAAAAACGTCTAATTTAATATATAAATCTATTTTGGCACACACTTGATATTTTTTGTTAATTAGGGTTACAAACCTAGATGATAATTCTTTGCTAATGATCTAATTAAAAAGATCACATGGTTCTAATCCCCTTCTTCAAAGACTTCTCCTAGCACATTGCGAAAGCAATGAAAACAGGTCTGAGGCAACCAACTGAACTGTTGAAAGTTTTTTTCTTTCAAAACCCAAGTACCTAATGAGACTTGCTCCAACCAAAGCCAGCTGGATTTTACCAAAGAGGCTAAATTCTATAATGTAGTCAAAAGTTCAAAAGATTCTCGTTGCAAGGATACTGTCTCTATCCCCCTCTTCTCTATCTCTCTTATTCAGTGTGCCTTTGAGAATGGCAGCACGGAACCTTGGACAGGTAACTAGATGTTCAGCACACCACTGAACAGATGCCCAATTTACCTTTCATTGCATTGTTTGTTTTAGTTTACCGATGGTTTGAATAATTTTTTCAACATAATTTGCCAACATTGTGTAACGTGGAATCGTGAAAAAGCACACCGACCTGAAGTTATCTTTTTTACATATTTGGACACATGGATATTTAATCTTCACTTCAACACTAGTGACAGATAAGACAAATGTAACAATTTACACTAACAAGTTTATACTTGGCAATATTTAACAATTTACAAGACTATGCTATAATTTATATAAAAAATGTACAGAAATGCAATTCAATAGCTGGTGTTGCCCCTTTTAGCTAAACATCATGTAGCTATTTCATAATTTTTTTTCTTTATTTTGTAACTGTATAGCAGTTTCTAACATCAACTGGGAGAAATGTTTGCCCACTCTACAGTACTGCTTCATCTGTGTCATATAAGAGGGTCTTCTTACATGCTTCAAGTCCTCCTACAGCATTTTGATATGATTCAGATTCAGGCTTTGACTCGGCCACTCCATAAGTCTCCATTTGGTTTTGGGCCATGCTGTTGTAGCTTTACTTGTGTATTTTGAATAATTGATCCCTGTTCTGTTCCACTAAAACTTTTTTCCTCACATTCTCCTCACTAATTCTAGTATCATATGATTAGTAATGACAGGTTGGCCAGGTCCCAAAGTCACAACAAATTAGGTTTATTGGCAACAAGTCAGTAACATGATTGGGTATAAAAGAAGAATCCCAGAGAGGATGAGACTTTCAGAAGTTAAAATGGGGAAAGGTTCACCACTCTAAAAAATTGCATGGGCAAATAATGCAACGATTTAAGAATAATGTTTCTTAACGTAAAATTACAAAGACTTTGGGGATCTCATTATCTACAGTACATAATATCATCGCAAGATTCAGTGAATCTGCGAAAATCACTGCATGCAAAGGACAAGGGCAAAAACCAATATTAAATGGTCATGATCTTTGGGCCTTCAGGCGGCAATACATTAAAAGCAGACACAATTCTGTAGTGGAAATCACTGCATGGGCTTAGGAACACTTCCGAAAACCATTGTCTGAACACATGTCTCTCCATCCACTAATGCAAATTAAAACTACAATGCAAAGAAGAAACCATACATAAACAGCATCCAGAAAGGCCAGTGCCTTCTCTGGGCCCAGGCTCATTTAAGATGGACGGAGGCAAAGTGGAACACTTCTGTAGTCTGACTAATCACAATTTGTGACGTATTTATTTTTTCTGAATTGATGGATGCCGCGTCCTCTGGCCTAAACAGGATCGGGACCATACGGCTTATCAGCGCACAGTGCAAACACCAGCATTCATGATGGTATGGGGGTGCTTTAGTGCACATGGCATGGGTGACTTGCACATCTGTGAAGGCACCATTATTGCTGAACAATATTTTGGTTTTGGAGCAACATACAGCTCTGGAAAGACAGCTTTCTGGTTTTACTATTCATATGTATGTGTTTAACTAAATAACTGGTAGAAAATAACTGGTGAAAATAAGATGCATTGTTTTTAGACCTGAAATAATGCAAAGAACAATTCATATTCATTTTTGAACAACAAAATACACATGTTTTATTAACTTAGGAAGAGTTCTGAAATCAATATCTGGTGGAATAACCCTGATTTTTTAAAATCACAGCTTCTCATGCTCTTCACCAGTCTGTCAAATAGTGGGTGACTAAATGTCACTCCTGGCACAAAAATGTAAGTAGCATGAGAGGTTTTCTATGGGGTTCAGATCAAGAGATTGGGCTGGCTCTGACAGGGTCTTGATCTGGGGGTCCTCCATCCACACCTTGACTGAGGCATTGTGGCATGGAGCATTGTCCTGCTGGAAAAAACGACTACTGGAGAACATTGTCAGAGCAGAAGGAAGCCGGTGTTCCTCCAGGATAACCTTGTACTTGGCTTGGTTCATGCGTCCTTCACAAAAGACAAATCTGCCTGATTCCAGCCTTGCTGAAGAATCCCCAGATTATAACCAATTCTCCACCAAACCGCGGCTTCTAGGCCTCTCCAGGTGGCCTCTCCAGGTGGCCTCTCCAGGTGGCCTCTCCAGGTGGCCTCTCCAGGTGGCCTCTCCAGGTGGCCTCTCCAGGTGGCCTCTCCGTCTAACTGTTAGACAACCAGGTTTTGGGCAAAGCTGAAAATGTGACTTGTCAGAGATGACCTTACACCATTCCTCTATGGTCCAATCCTTATGGTCTTCTGCAAACTTCAGCTTGCCTGTTCTTTGTTTCTAATTGGGCTTTTTTCTAGCTTTGCACAACTTCAGTCCTGCCCCAAGGAGCCTGTTTCGAACAATCCATCATTGTGCACTTCACCCCAGCTGTTGTTTGCCGTTTTTTGGTAGGTCACTTGATGTCATCCTATCTTCCGGTTGTTAAGTGACATTTGAATGAGTTGACGGTCATCTCGATCGGTGGACAGTTGTTTTCGCTCTCTGCCAGTCTGTAGATTTGTTGTTACCAATGTCTTTTGCTTGACCTTGTTTTTATGAAACACCGAATTTGACATTTTCAGGATGGAAGCAACCTGACGCTCACTGTATATGGAATGGCTGCCATACCCGTAGAGATGCTGAATCAAGAATAATTAGGAGTGGTCTCTTAATTTTTTTCAGAGCTGTATACTGCCATCCAAACAACATGTTTTTCAGGGAAGGCCTTGCTTATTTCAGCAGGACAATGCCAAACCACATTCTGCACGTATCTCAACGGCATGCCTCTGTAGCGCAAGTGTCCGGTTGCTAAACGGGCCCACCTGCAGTCCAGAACTTTCCCCTGATGAAAATATTTGGGGCATTATGAAATTACAAATACCGCAAAGGTAGTAAAATATTGAGTAGCTGCAATAACAGGCACAACATTCCACTTTCAAACTAGAGCAATTGGTCTCTCAGTAGGAGTTCCCTAACTATTACTGAGTGTTGTTAAGAGGTGATGCACACAACATTGGTAAAGATGCCGCTGTCCCAACTACTTTGAAACATGTTGCTGACATCAAATTTAAGATGGACATGTATTTTCCCCAAAACAATGTAATATCTCAGTTTCAAAATATGATATGTTGTCTGTACTATTCCCACTTAAATATAGGGATTAAATTATTTGCAAACTTATTTGGAAACAAGCTTGTACTTCAAATGTATTCGCCACTTCAATCCAGACTGTTTATTTCAGTTTGGGCAAACAAATTCTGATCTGAGAAGTATGGATAGTGATGCAAAAAAGCAGAAAAATAAAATGCATTTACATTGGCACCACAACATTGTATCCACCCATTGTCTAGCATGGTTTCCTATCACACAGCTATGTTGATCTTTTTGCACACCTCCCAATACTGTCATCCCCAGTTCGTTATAATGGTGTCATCTCAGCAACTCCCAGCTGGCTCACAAAAGTTGAAGAATAATTTAGCTTTTCTTCACACTCATTCATCCGGAGGCCAGAGTAAAGTTATTTACCAGAAGTGAGCTTGCATGCACCCGACCTGCCACAAGTCGCTAGAGTGCAATGTGGCAGGGCAGCCCTGTCTAATGGATACCCTTACCCACCAACCACAAACTTGACTGTACTGATTTAGTTGTACCTCAGTGGTACTCATGGGCATCTTTGGCATGCCGCAAACAGGTAATGAACACAGATAGCAGTGACACAGCTGTACTGTAATGATGTGCTGCACCACCACCAACCCTTCAGTGCAAAAAGGTTTACGTACAGTTACAATGACATTAACTTTTTTTGCTTAGATTCCAATGAGCTCCTGCTTAAGCAACTGCTATTCTTCCTGTGATCCACATACAAAAAGCAAAAACACAACTTATACAAAAGTATTACACTGATTGACCAGAACAGTCAGACATTAAAAAGACAGCAGCCTGGTTTGGATTAAGCAGGAAATTAAGATGTTGATTTGTTTGGGATAACGGAATCAACACATGAACAAATCGGGCCCATTCTATATTTTTAAAGCGGTAAGAAATGACTATTACAAACATGTTAAAGGTAGGCAACATTACTATATGGGGTTGAGCAACACTGTCTGGGTCACAAGAAATTCCTTTGAGTTCCAGATCTATTTTGACAAGTTTTTTATTCAACAACCATGGACATTATCTACAGTATCAGAGTCAAAGAGTTCAGCCGTGTATCTACAGTATTAGACCCAAGCAGCTCCCTCTCATACTCTGAGGCACCAGCTCTCTCCGCTGTTCTCCACTCGACTCTTTTTCTCTTGGGCATTGTGGTCTAATTAGACCCTAGGTCTGGAGCCAGGATAGATGTTTTCTGTGACAAGGGTAGAGCAACCGACAGAGACTAATACGAATTGGGGATACAAACTTTTGACTGCTCTCTCTGTCTGAGGTTCTGAGCCTACAACTGTGCTTAACATACTGTCAGAGTGGCAATTTGCTGTTGCTTGCCTGATCCCCACTTGCAAAGCTGTAGAGCTGTTCCTTTTTTCTTCCTGCAGAATGTATAAGTCTAATTTGAAGATTTTGAATTACAGATAAACATAGGGGCAAGCGCTTGGAAAATAGAAATGTAAATCTGCCCAGGGGCATGCAGGCAGTGGATGGAGCTTTCTAGGCTTTGAGGAGACAGATCTATACCAGTGTCCTTTGCTCTGCTTGTGACCTTCATTGTTTTTCTCCTATCTTATACCACTGGGCACACCGCATCATTTCCACGTAGAAATGTAGGTAATATCTGGTTGAGAAGCTGATCAATGAGATTTCAACCTTTCCACAAAAAAGATGGTCAAACATGCACTGAATTCCCAATGTTATCCCTATGCTTTTCAACATATTAAACTAATTCCACAGAACCAAGTGTCTCCAGTTTTTTCTTCCTCCTTTCAATTAAGACATAGCCAACCAGGTGAGTGGAGTTCCTAATTAATTGGACGCAGACACTGACTTCTGACCTGTGATCTAAAATCACTACTGCCTTCCAATGAAAACCTTTTTTAAATAGTTGATTTTAAATCAAAATGGGTTTAAATAGCATTTTGTTCAAATTTCATTATTACTTGTACAACAACAGTTGTAAAATGCACTTTTAACTGATCACGTACTGATCAAATATTGTTTCTAATTTCTTTTAAATAGTAAGAGGCAATGGAAAAAATTCATACAATTTAATTGGCACCATTGACTGCTTTGCTTATTACTAATTATTGCCCAGTATGATAGCATGTGTAATGTTTTTAACCCTTAATTAGCTTTGCTGGTTCCTGGAGCTGCCGGAGATAATAAGTCAAGTTAACTTCCTGTATGTATGTGTAATGTTAAAAGAAGCACAATGGCTTGCTGGGAATCATGATATAATCGAACTCATTGAGCCCATTGGGATTTGTTAGGATGAGACAAGGTTGGACCTACAATTTCAGGAGACAAGGTTGAATCTAGATCAATTATTTGTTGATCACATGCAGGTTACAAATATCTAACCGTTCTTTCAATTCCAAAATGACCTGTTCAGGACTTATGCTTACCTGTCAGGACAGCTCATTAGGTGTCCTCAAGATCTCTAACTGAAATGTATTAATTTTACTGGGTAAGTACGCTATGAACCTAATTTACAGAACCTGGGATCAATGACAGTTAATGGTCTACGAACAGAACAACAGGGTTTTTCACCTCAGCTTCGAACAAGCAAAATTTTGTTCACTGTCCTAACGCTCTAATATAGATAGTTCTTTACCCATAGCTATTATTCTACCCATATTTTTTGTAGTAAAATACTTGTATTATCAGTACCTTAGATTAGATTCAAGTTTGTCATTGAACAGTACAAGTACAGTACAACGAAATGCAGTTAGCATCTAACTAGAAGTACAAAGAGGGCAGGATGTTTTCAAATATTAAGTATAGTATATGTTGCAAGTGGAATGTAAAGATGAGCAATGTGTATTTAGTGGAATATAGAAGTACAAATGGCAATTCGAAATGTACAATTCTAAAAAGTATAATGTATGTTGTGCGATGAGGCAAATGCATGTGCAAATGGCAATTCTGGCTGCAATCAAGCAAATTGGATGTGTAAGGTAGCACGTGCCACAGAAATGTCAGGACAGCAGTAATGAGGTTCCCGAGGAAGCCATGTATATGTAACAACTGAAAACATCCTTATCAGATTTTGCAAGGCAGTGTCAGAGACCAATTTTCTAGTCATAATATGTTGTGGATACAGGCCCTGGTCTGTGCCTCAACTGTTACCTGAGTGCCCTGTGAATATGGTGGCATCATTATAGTCAGTGTCATATGCGTCATGTAAGTGTCGTTGTGAAGCAGTTCTGCTCCAATGGGAGGTATCAGAAATGTGAAGCTATTATGAAGGGTATTCGTGATTCAACTCCCAGCATGGGACTGCTTCAGACCGTCATGGGACACCAGCTAAGTGCAATTAAACAGATGAAAATGAAAACACACGTCTTTTGGCTCTCCATGGCCAGAGTTGTGAAAGCTGTACTTTAAGGGGAGGTTCTGAGGAGTAAGGACTACAGAAACCATAGCAACATCACTAGCATAGCACTGGGCAAAACATTTCATGGACTACTACTACATATGAAGTCTGATACTTTTTCTACCTGCTGTAGTCCCAGGTCTAACCCAGTCAGTTAACGTACCTCAAGGTCAAGTTCAATGAGACAATGGTAGACTAATTATGTAGACTTGAATTCATGCCTATTGTACTGGCATCTGGCTGCAAGAGATGTGTAGTTGCTCATGCAGTTCCATTTCCTTGGGTTTTTCAAAGAAAAAACAACATCACAACTGGTATTAAAATATTTTAGACATGAATGCAAAAATGTGAGGTTGTACATTCAAGCGACATATGGCTGTTGAATCTACAGAATACTTTACACAACACTATATTGCCTCTCACTTGACACTGCAGCCAATTCTAGTTTGTAGTCATCGGTTTGTAGGCAAGGTATGAAGTACAAAAACAGCCCGCTTAAATCCAAGGCTTCAGTGGTTAATTTAAGTGGACTAGAGAGTTACAAATACCCATTTGGAAGGTCACATACAAATTGTGGGACACAAAGGTGTGGAATTAGAAGCTGAATAATGTAATTTGATAACGTGAAACCAGCCATTAACATGGGGAGGCCATTTAGGACTTTCCAGTGAGGGTTCTGAAGGACTTCCATATTCACTATTTAGAGCTGTGAAGTGATCTGTCACAGCATATTTTTCTTTTCATACTGAATGTCAGAGGAACAAAGAGAACATTGGTGTGGATGTATACTATACCCATAAAGTTAACAAAAATTATTAATTAATATTACTGCAAAAGTAAGAAAAGCACACCGACTTTAGGAATGTTAAAACAATGTTTTTAATGTTGGGTGCTGAAAAACTATTATTAGGCATTAAAGTTATAGGCTTTCCATTGTTTTAGACATGTTATTGGGTGATTTACGTAGATATCTAGACAGGTGTTTTTCCTTCAGCTGTTTGAACTTGCTGCTTCACAAACTTCATTCTCTCTGCATGCACACCGGCATCATCTGGCTCTCTCCAGTCTCAGTGAGCTCTTCCTGTCTCCCACACTGCTCTCTAAGCTTTGAGATTCACCTCTCTGTGTATGTTTTGGCAGATTTCATAAAAAGAACTACTGTATTAATGGATGCAAGGTGTTTTGACCTTCCTCAACAGTTGTCTTTGAAGGTGTAAGCTTCTTTTGTAGATCTTTAAACATTGTCAGGAAATGTGACAACTTGGTGAGGAAAAGTATAAGAACCTGTTTTATTGAAGTGTTTTATCTCAGGAAGTCTCAGGTAGGGGGAGCATAGCAGCCTGACATACATGAATACATCCACAGAGAAACTGTCATCAAAACATCTGCTATTTTATCTACTTCTATTGCAGTGCCACTGCTACTGCATAACTTACTGTGTCCATTAGCTTGAGAAAGAGTGCTTTTACATTTCAATTAAAATGACTACTTTGATAAGTAGATGACTGATATATTCCGCCTAATATATTCAATAGTTAGAAGATTAAAACGGTTTCAGGCTTG
Source organism: Esox niger (assembly GCA_016801105.1). Classification (NCBI taxonomy): domain Eukaryota; kingdom Metazoa; phylum Chordata; class Actinopteri; order Esociformes; family Esocidae; genus Esox; species Esox niger. Next base: position 78,194 of record JACXGJ010000405.1, read on the forward strand.
GGGTCCAGGCGATCTAAAGCATGACTGGCTTGTCAACCTTCTTTGGCGAGGTCACCAGATCCTGAGCACCAGACAAAAAAATTAAAAGCCTAATTAATCTATTGTTCTCTTTGATAATGAAAGTGTGGAAAAACTGCTAATAAACCAATCCGGGGGTTTCCAAATGAGAATTTAACATAAACTGGATTCAGAAATGTAGGACATCAGTTGTTATAAGACGCTGTTGTCGAGCAGGAGTGTTGACAGGGCTGAGGTGAAAGTTTGGGGAGGTGGAGGTGGGTCGTCAGATGTTACTAATGCTTGTGATTTCCTGAAGGAGGAACATAGACAGAGCTACTGTCATAATGAATGTGCGTATGGCAGGGCTCCAAACCCAGGGAAATAAAGGAAATGTTTTTGATCCATCCTGGCTGCATGTCTCTAATGAACTTCACATCCATAAGGAAGGATTCCACTTCATTAATGGATGTGAGTGGAAACGGTCCTCTGTGCAGGACAGCGGCACTGCGAGGGAATCACAAGGCCGTATGGAGTCTATCACCTACTTTAGAACCCAGTGCTCTAAAACTGTCTCTTCTCCCACTTCTGCAAGAGGGAAAGTTTTTCATTTGTTCCATAATAGAATTCATCTCAAGCATCTCCAGCTATTAAGTGGCATGCATTTGTCTCAGGCTGAAGAGCAGACGAGTGGGCTGGATTTCATTAGGCCATCAGGTCCCAGGCAGAAACACAAAGTCCATCTCTCCCTTCCTCTTTCTCTTCTACTATTTCTCGCGCCCTCATTTTCTCCATCTTACTCTCACTCACTCTGCCTCTCATTCACTTTCCCCCTTTCTCACTTCCCTACCGTAGTGTTGCTTTAAGCTAGCTTTCTGCAGCGCTGCCTGTCAGACCAGTTGGCCCCTTACGGCCTGTGCCAAAGGAACCCATTTTAATCAGGGCACTGATGTCTATGATAAGGCCACCACCTTTATAATAGGAGGGGAAATGAATCAGATGGAAGGAGGTTGAGGGAAGCTGGCCCTTTCAACAGTGTCATATTTAAGCGTGTCAAAAACAACACTCTTGGCTAATAACTTTTGGCTTGTCTAGTATTTTTCTCAGTTTATCATTACTTCCTCTGTACCATCTGCTCCTTTTAAGGGCAGCAGCAGTCTCTCACTACATCTTAACAGCATTAACACTGGGTGGGACCTGATGGATGGTAATATCCCCTCTCGGGTGGGACTCAACCTGCTGGTAGTGAAGGGCAAGGAGGGGAGAGGCCAGGGGCAGCAGAGTCTCTAGGCTGGCCCCAGGGGAAAGTCTCTGGGATAAATGGTAGGATCTCATTGGGAAGCCCCAGGGAATGGGACTTAACGCCCAGGAAATGATCATGTTTAATTTAGCAACCAGATGGCAAGGTACGGGGGAAAACACGGAGGTTGCCACCAGCCTGCCTGAAGTCTTCCCATAACACAGCATTGCCCAGCTCTGCTGAAACCAGGTATGTACTGCTAGGGGGAAGGAGAATGCAGTGTTCATGTAAACAAATAACCAAAAAGAAACTGAAATAAAGATCTGAAACAAACAAACAAACAAGGAACTGGAAATGTTCTGCACTGCTTTCCTAGGCTTAAAATCAGAGCTTGGGGAGATCCAGCACATGAAGATAATGGGATTCAGGCTTAATTGACACATAACTAGTCAATACCGACATCTTGTAATGAGGAACAAACAGATGCTTGATCTGCCAAGAGAGCCTAGGAGAAAAGGTATCAAGAAATTCTACACAAAACAGAAAAGTTTATTGTTCAAACAGACTAAGAGCTCTAGCTACACTAGCAAAAGTAAGCATGTACCTAAGGTCACAAAGCTTGAGGTGGGGCGTGGCCTTTTTATTCCGTAGGAAGGCCGATTGATTGTGGCTTCTCTTACCTCAGGTAGTCCCTGCGACAGAGGATGAGGTTGGCTTTCGTGTAGAGGGTGGAGCCCACTTCCCCAAGGCGACAGTCACAGCATGCACATTTCAGACAGTCCTCGTGCCAGTATTTGTCCAGGGCCTTGAGCAGGTAGCGGTCTTTAATCTTGCGATTGCAGCCAGCGCACCCCTTCTGTTTCCCTTTGGGCTGGACGGAGAGCATCGGCACACCTGTAGCGATAAGGAGACAAACGGCCCAACGTGATTTACTGCCCAGGAACACGAGTGACTTTTCATGTTCTCTTTTGATAAGAATGCAGCTGGGTCTGGAGGCGGCGGAGCCATGTGAGAGCGATGAGGGCCAGAGAGCTCTCTGCTTCATACGCATTAACATGAACACTCCTGCAGATAGACACACAGGTCAAATTGGACCACATTCACTCCACTTCTCCCATAGGAACAAATGTGACATTAAACCACATACAATGCCAAAGGAACAACAGATCAAGGAAGGCCTATAGAATTGTTATATTTTAAGTTGTTTGGGTAACAGGCCCAGGCAGCCCTCTTTTTTCTCATGTTATTCACAATGTGCTGTATATTGTGTTAGTCACCTAACATTTCATCAGTGTTCATTGCACTGAACTGTCCACAGCTGTGAAAGCTCCTTGTAGGCTTTGTTTGGTATAGATTAACATTAACCTTTTAAAACGCTTCTGACCACAAGAACGCTGCTCACAAACCCCAGTGAGATATGTTATGGCTTAAGTGCCTCTCAGTGCGCACTCACACAGACACACACACCCCTCTTGCTCCGTCCACAGACTGAGCCCAAACACACACACACACACACACACACACACACACACACTCGCTGCATTACAGCCTTTCCTCCTTTTACACTTAGCTGTATTCATGTGTCTGCAACGAGCGAGCCTGAGTAACCAAACACGCAAATTGCCCCGCTGTCACGCAGGTCCCCTTTAAGTGCGCCTTTTAGCCTCCTAAAGGACAAATAAAGTCCATTTAATAACTGCACTAAACACTAATAGTCTATGTGTGGTTGACATTTGTGTTTGGACTAAAAGCCCCCCTCAGGCCACTGCTGGTACAGAGACAGAGGCAGGCGGCACCCCTCTGTAGCACTAACAGGTCTGCCACAGCTGAAAGCACAGGACAACAGCTCTTAAGACACTCTCTCACACACTGGGCTATTGATCCGTCTAATAGAACACACGACGGCCACCGCTCGCCTCTCTGCTTTCAAAACACATTTTTCAAAAAAAAAAAGCAGACATGGGCTGCATCACACAGGGACGGAGGGCGGCTGTAGCTTTGTGTATGTTTCTATAAAACCACAAAAGCCCTATGATTTAAAAATATTATACAATGGATGTGGGTGCAGCATTATTATTGCTTAAAATGTTCCCGATTAACTGTCTTGCATTTTTTGGGGTGTTCTGTTACAGTAAATGTGGTAGCTATTATGGGGAATACATATACAGTATACATGGCTGAGATGGGATGTGTTACTGGAGAGAACTGCCCTAATGAGGGTTGATGTCCTCTACATTGTATCAGGCTGTGTTTAGATGAGGTTTGTTGGTCAGCTAGGCCTGCAGTTTGACTGGAATCATTGTAGTCCTTTACATAATAACAAAGCCTCCACTGTTACTTTGGATAGGCAGTGCATCAGCCAATGCAAACACAAAGTTCTCCCAGAATTGTGTCCTTCAGACAAAAACCTCTAGCACTCAAAGTGTGTTTGTCTGAATATCAAAGCACCTTTTCACATCTCGCAATTTCTTTGTCCGTCTTTTTATCCCATACCCACATCCCCCTTTGTTGGATACAGACTTTTTCAATTCCGGCCCATCCAAACATCAGTAGTACTAGGAATATAATTTGCATGTCACAATTTAAGGCAGTGGGTGAGCTAACATTTATGGCTTATATGGATTCATTGTGAATAAGTGCTCTGGTGGTATTCAGCCTTCATCCTAGTGGCAAATAGGTCCAGTGCAGGTGATAGTAGACATCAATTAGTGTTCTGCCTACCCCACAACTCACTTCCTCCTTCCTAAAAACAAGCCCCTTGAAGCTGGCATATTAAAATCACAAAACCCGCTATAAATACCAATGTTCAGTGTAAATCAAGCTAAAATACTTGAAATTGAAGCCACAGTAGCTAAGGGCGGTCTGTTCTACCTGCATTTCATGGCTTGTTAGAGGAGCTCTCTGCAGGTATGCCAACAGTGCTCGCCTGTCATCCTTTCACAGAACTTAAAACAGTCTTAATGAGGAGAGCAAGGGGCGTGTGTGTGTGTGGTTTTTGCATGTGCAGAGCAAAGGAAAAGTTCCCTTAATTCTTTCAGGGATCACACAAAAATCTTTAATTTGCCTTTTATGACAGCTAATTAGTTATTCTACTCAAAATCTTTGTGTATAATTAGTTATCTTTTTTAAAGCAAAGCTTCCTCCCTACCTCCAGAGAACCACTGGTAATTGGCTTAGACCACCGCTCTTCGCACATACCATCTACCCACCGTTACACAGTATGAGGAGGTTTTACATCAACTGCAAAAATAGGCTGTTTAACACGTTTTATTGAATGACTTGAGCAGATCCCCTTTTCTGGCCTCTTCTGAGCCATCTCTATGTTGTGAGGGACAGACATCCTAAACCTTGTAAAGGCGGCAAGGCTATTCTCTCTAACCCAGATCTGAAACTGCAGTGAGTTTCCCACTTTTCCCACCACCATGTATACAGTAATCTATGTGCCTGAGAGCTGCCTGAATAGGAAATGTCTCAGATACACAAGGAAGCATGCTAACTGCACTGATCCTGCTGTTTTAGTGAAGAAACATGCTTGATGTTGTCTACCAAAACAGCCTTTGGACAATTTTGTTAAAGAAATCTCTCAAAGCCGCTACACTGTATGCAGCACTTTCTCTCAGAGAACAGAAGTTACAATATGAAAGGAAATGACAGCATCAAAGAGGCAGCCTCCACTTTATCCAATCTGTATAACTAATACAAGTGCCACCGACCATCCGGTGTCATTTGGTGTGACAAAAAGCATACATCGTTGCACCATGATTCATATCCAAAACAAGGGGATATTTGTTTTAAAGCCTTTATCCTGATTTTAAATGTTTTAGTAATTATGTCTAATGCAGTGGATATAAAAAAAATTACACACTTATTTTTATATATTTTTTAAATGCAGCTTTTGTAGGCTGAAAGAATTTCAATAATATCTTGCCATCAATACAAAAACAAATGGGTAATTGTCCTGAAAAATCATGACAAAGAATAACTTTTGGCTTAGATCCAAAACATCACCCAAAGCACACAGTATCCAGTCTCTTATATTGTGGTGGCAACATCATGCTATGGGGCTTTTTCTCTTCAGTGAAGAGGGCAACCAGCCCACCCCCGAAAGCTGAACTTTCAACACAACAGGAATGGCTTACAAAAATGAAAAAATTAACTCTGTGGACTGACCAGAGGGCTGTACATAAGAGATCCCCTCGCAGTTTGAGATTCTGCAATGGAAAGTGAGATAAAATTGCATAATTTGTGTCCATTGTTGATAAAGAACTATTCAAAGACAGTCTGTATCTAAGAAAAATGTGATTCCACTAAGAATTAGTTACGGGTGGTGCAAACCAAATAATGTATTTTTTTTCTGAGAAATTATTAATTTGTCATTAAAGGTGAAAAAGGTCTTACATGATTTGTCTTCATTTCAGTCTTTATATTAAAATCAGCATTTTCAATAAGGTTAAGTAGACTGTTCAGTTTATTCAGCTTATTCATTGAAAAAACTCCTACTATACAGTAATGTATGTTTATAATTAATTTACCTGATCCTCCTAGACTGCTTAGTCAGACCGAGTGGATTTTAGGATACTGGGTTGAAAATATATACATACACAGCCGGGACGAGTAATTTCAACATTGTTTTCCTGATGAAACCTCCACACTAAATATTTTTTCAGTATTTTTATTTTACAATTGACATTAATGGTTGGTGTAAGGGGTGACAGGACAAAACATTATCTATTAAGAATATAGTGTTTTTTCTTTTTTCATTGAAACTGTCAGACCATGTGCATTCCAATAAATACATTTGTAAGGCATTTTATTTTACTACAAAAATCTCATTAATGTAGGAAAGCTTTATATATATATTCAAGGTTTGAGAAGACAAGTGGTTCAAGGAACTTGAGAAAATGCTATAACCCAATAATCACATCAGAATGAGAAGCCAGTATTTCCTAATTATAAAAGGCTAGTAAGATTAGGGGATGATTTACAAGTTCTCTTTCTTGGCACCAAATATCCAGTTGCACACAAATGCGTTACATGAATGTGCTGCATATCATATTCGACACCATTACACACAGAAGGGGTCACTTTCTTGAATGAAAAACATATCAGTTGGGTGGATTGACACCTTGATGTGATTCAGGCTCTAGGTTTCAGGGTTGGGAAGGGGACTTATAAATTCCCCAGGCAGCTTCTTGCCTCCGGGTGAAGACTGGGCTGAGTGGACCTCATCTCTGGGGCCCGTATAATTACTGCTCGTAGCTCACAGCAGTAAATAAGAGACATGTTACAACAATGACAGACGCTGAGCGATGCGCTGAGAAATTGCATGCTATATCACAAACAACTGCATTCAACTGAAACAACGGTGTTGATCATCACCTCTATGACTCACAGCAGAAGGAATCAGACAGACTAACATTAGTTATTAATTTATACACTGATTCCTGTTTAAGCTGTGTACCTAGCTATAATGAGAGGTTCAAAAAAAAGTTTGAAAGGACAAACTATTTTGGGTGGAATTTCAATTCAGTAGGCAAAATAAAATACACGTGTAGGGCTAGTTTTGCATATTAATTGCAATGATTAAACTCCCTATACTCTGCGGGTTCAACACTGCTGTAGCCATTTGATCTCCTTAACCAGAGGTAGCATTGCTATAGTTTAACTTCCTGTGAATTTAGTTGTGACTTGAAGTGGCTGGAGCTGTAAACCAAGCCTTTTGTGTACTCTAACTGTAAATGCTGTGGCCATGGCAATCCACAATAGAATGTTGTCCCAGACAGGGCTGATTGAGGCGAGGCAAAGCAGCCGCCGTGGAGGTTAATGGGAATCTCAGGCAGATGTCCTGCCATTGTCTGCATGAATCAGCCCCTTTCAATCAGCTCACATCATTACTGTAATTGAGCCTGTAGACACTGATTCTCTTCTATTGCCAAGACAAAACACAAGACATCTGGTAATAATATCAGTTGGAATATCCGCCAGCTGAAAGCAGACAAATTAGTGCATTGAAAATAAGCATAATGAAGACTGCCCCGATTCATTTTATGATAAATATTACCCTTCACTCTTGGAGCATATCAGTCAAAGACAAAAAGACAACACACACAAGGTAGTCGTTCAAAGGCTGAATCATATTGTATATTTGGCACGTTTTGTGCTAGTCCAGTGGGTTGTCTTTATGGGATCGTTCCAGTTCTACAGTATACTACAACCACATTTCCAAAAATTTCTGTTTAGCATACTAGTTTTTGATGGGCTTGCATGCTCTGATTATGACATAATTAACACCCCCAGTAAGTGGGGAGAGCAGGGCCTGGTGCCGATGAGGAGGAGACTGTTCATTAACGAGTTGCACTCTCGCAAACTTTGCAGCTTGCTGTGGCTAATAAGCCCCGGTGAAACGGAGCCCAGCAGTCCCTTGCATTGACCCTGGCACTGCCCAGGATAAGGGAGGGTTTTGTCTCCTGAAATAATTGCTCTTTTCACATGTTACAAGTGTCCTGACCCCCGCGGTCGGCAGCCACTTTCCCCACCATAATTACTCCTGATCCGCTCCAAATGAGGCGGCCACATTAGGGCTGCAATAACACTGGCCTGGCTTCAAGCGCGGTGTGGGAAGTCTCAACAGAGCAGACTGGAACAGGGCTGCCTTTTCTCTAGGCCGCCGGTCATTTCCATCACGTCAGAGGTGCATTTCTTACACTTGAAGTCAGCACGAAGGCTCTGGGCCATTTTCTGAGGAGGCAGGGAAGCTTACAGAACACATTGTTAACTCCTGTTGCCCGTTACTCACTGGGGTTTGGCTGCAGAGCGATCCCAATTAACAGATAACTTCATTAGGGTGTTTTTTTCACACTTTCACCCCCCTATTATTTTTAATTTATTCACATGGGGTTAATTAAAAGAAATGTATCACAAAGATATGCAACAGCGTTCTAATTAAATTCATGACTGCTTATTTTGAGACAAGAAATTGGCAGGGTTTCCAAGTTATTACAGAAGGCAACTTGTTCCAACACTTGGTTGTTCACAAGCATGGTGAGATTACAGCTTTGGAAGGTGAGCTGTCGACAGCCCTGCCTCAAAAGAGAAAAAAGAAAAGAGAGAAATGTCCATCGCTCCTAACCCTCGTTATGCAGGGTTAGCTCCAAGACCTCAGAAAACTTCAGAAGAGGAAAGATCAGGGGAACAAGCTCAGGGTTGATGGAGAGAGATAAGAGGGGGAGGTTCTTCACCTTGTATCCAGCCAATCAAATGTGAGGCTGGTTCTGGTGAGGGCCTGCAGTGTCAATTGTTTTTTAGAGCAGAGTTAGGTTAGCGGTCATAAACCGTTGCTAAAGCAACTTCTTTCCTTATTTAGCATATTCATTCACCCTCTGATGTGCTTGTCCTGTGTAATTGCTAACTCGATGCTCTTCACACAAAGCTAAATTAGCCTGCATCAGGCTAGTTTTCTGAGAAAGCTACCTCACCAGTTCCATAACGGTGCCTGCCAGGGAAGCTGTCAATAACCTGGACCATGAATGCATCTTCATACGTCTGAATTCAATTCATTTTTTTAAATTTTTTTTTTACAGATTGCATTAGCATTTCAATAAGGCAATAAAATCCATCTATTCTCCAACCAGATCTTTTCAGGGTTTGATAAAGGGGACAATCTTATCTGCCACTTCATGATTCCTGGCAAAATGTAACCATTAGCACTGTCACAGCCGCTTTTTGCCATGCAGCACGGAATAATGGCCAAACACATTTTAGCCCACATTAAAAATACATTCAGGAGGCATAAATGTAGCCCTCTAAAGTTTGTGTTACTCCCAAGGTTAGGAAGTGATGTATGAAATCCCCACTCCCCTGCAATTACAGCACACTTATTATTTCAAAAGATATGGCAGTAGACAGGTGTGCCATTCAGGGTCCGCTGTGAGTCGAAAATGGAAGGAAAAAAAGAACCCCACACTGTGGAGCATTTAATGTTGAATAATGCAAATTCACCACAGGGGGCTGTTGTTTGGGGGGGAAATAGGCCTTGGATAATATTTAAAGAAGCCCTCTCACCTACTGTCTATATTCTTGTGATGTATATAATGAGCCAGGTTGGATTTACAGTAGGACAGCAGGGCCTCAAAGGCCCTTGAATCTAGAGTTTTATGGTGAACCAAGCGAAGTGCCTATCAACATGGGTCATACACAGAGGGTAGTGTTTGCAGTACACGGGACATTTGACCTACGGTGGAGGTGGTGTATTTACTGGCTAGAGTGTCTGTACTCTAGGAGTTATTTATCGATGATATTAGCTTCTCCCAATTGCCTATAAACAAATGTGTTACACCAGATATTGTGGTTGTAATTCTTCAGTGCCGTTTTTAAAACCGTAACTCTTGGGTTACATGGCTACTACATTGTCTTGACTTGTTCAGGAAAATCTGTGATGTAGGGAGAGAAGACATGTGGGTCCGAACAATTACCGTAAATTCCGGACTACAGAGCGCACCTGATTATAAGCCGCACGCTCTAATTTTAGAAAGAAAATCTATTTTGTACATGTACAGGCTGCACCGGATTTTAAGCTGCAAGTATCCCTCGTTGTATGAGATATTTACACAAAGATATTACACGTGAGGATTTTTTTAACGTTTAATTTAATACGTATGGTAAAACAAACAAGGTACATATTACATTTATACCAAAATGACGTGGAGCAGCTCGATTTCCTTCTTCAATCGCCAGACGGATTGCTTTTAACTTAAAAGCGGCATCGTATGCTTTTCTTCGAGTGTCTTCCATGTTGATGAGGGTGAGTACAAATGACTGATTTACAAGACCGTAATTAACTGTGAAAGTGCGCAATTTCCTTGGACCTCTGTGAACTACCGGTTCTCATCAATTTTATTGGTCTACTGTTTTCGGCGTCATGAAAAAAAACATGCATTAGGCGCACCTTATTATAGGCCGCAGTGTTCAAAGTGTGGGAAAAAAGTCCAGAATATACGGTACTATACAAACTCAAACCAATTTGTTGACAATTCTAGTGGTTATATTTCTATGGTCAAAATTCTCATATGGCATAATCCGATTTCAAAATGGCACCCTGTTACTCTAAACGAAACAGCGTTGAAAATCAATTCCTTGAAAAAGTATACAACATTTAATATTTTTTTAAGTATGCAATTAGACGTCGAAGAATTCCACCACACAAAAACTGAAATATGCTAATCCAAAAGGGTATTAGGGAAATTTGAAATAGCCAATTTCCTAAATACACTGCTCAAATAAAACGTATGGAACACAGTAATTATCATAGTATAAAACCAAATCAGTTCAATTTAAGGGATATCAATCTGTCCAGTTAGAAAGCATAAGAAATTGGGAAATCAATGTAACCTGTTTTGTAGCAAATGAAAAAGGGACAACAGGTGCACTGCAGATGCAACAGCAAGACAAATCCCAAAAAGGGAATGGTTTTGCCACAGAATTACTCTCCCCTAATCCTTCTTGACTTATTCTTCTCTCTTTTTGGATTTTGCTAGTGTCCTTGTCAACACTGCAGTAGCATGAGGCGGTACCTGCAGCCATTGAGGTTGCACAGGTTGTCCAGCTCCTCCAGGATGGCACATCCATAAGTGCCGTTGCAAGACTGTCTCCTAGTACAGCCTCAAGGTACCGGGATGAAATCCTCAGACACATCAGACCTTACGCTGGTGCAGTGGGCCCTAGATTCCTCCTGGTGCAGAACAATGCTTGGCCTAATGTGGTCAAAGAGTGTAGGCAGTTCCTGGATGGCGAAGGCATCCCCAGACCTCAGGATCCCCAGATCGGAATCCCCTCGAATATTATGTATCATTCATCTGACGACACCAAGTAGCACCACAGACAATCTAGGAGCTCACTGATGCCCTGATCCAGGTCTGGGAGGAAATTCCCCAAGACTCCATCCCATCAGGAGCATGCCCAGATGCTGTCGGGAATACATACAGGCACGAGGGGGCCATACACACTACTGAGTTACATTGAGTTGCGGTGATGTAATACACAGAATTTGGAACAACCTGTGAATTCAATTATTTTCTTTGATAATCGGTGAGTCTGAATCCAGCCCTTAATTGGCTGGTGATTTTGCTTTCCATTGACCGTTGTTACTTAATTTTGTTCCCAATGAATAACTCAATGTACAGTAAAGATTGATCTTTAATATATTTAGTTCACACCCGATGTGTGATTAGTGTTCCCTTAATTTTTTTTGGTACTATAATGGTTGGTGTATCTATTTTCAGTAGATTCTGCATAACGCAATGATATTCTCTAGTTTATTTCGTATATGTGTCTAAAAATGGAATTATAGGCATCCCTTTGAAGCAATGGAGTAATACACAAGGAAATAGGGACCTGAAAAGCAAGCTGTTGGATAAATTTCTCCTCAACAGGTTAGCCACATCCTACAAGTAGCAAACTAACAATAGTTAGTATGCTATCCATGTGGTAAACACAGCTACAAAATATGTTTGTTCTCTAGGTTTGTTATTCCACAGCACTGTAGGCTATATAAACAAGAATTCCGAAACACGTTTTATAACTTTAATGCCAATGCTAGAATGCCAAATTAGCTAGCAATTATCCATACATTGGCCATCAAATGGTGTAATCGACGAGTTTCTCAAGTCGGGCCCAACCATGGATCGTCTGCCGGGGTCAGGATTGCTTGAGACAGCGATGGCTTAAGGTTATGTAGATATAAAATACCTTTTATTCTGCTATTCCCCTTGTAGGCGCTAGAGGGCTTACCTTGCAAATGTCTCCTTCAACCAACAAGAGATTAGTTGGTTTTCTGCAAGTTGGCTCCCATTTAATGGGCAGCACACAGCTAAACCATTTGTATTGTTTTATATAGACAATGGCCATTTGCATGTTCTGTGTTATGGATCAACATGTTGAATGAAATAATATAAAGCTGTATGTCTGTTGAATGCATGTCATTCATGTGACTCAATGTTTTTGACAGTCACTTTAAAGATTTTTGTATCTAAAGTCATTAATATCAAAGCCATTATATGGGAATATGAATGTGAAAAATATTGTTTCCTGAATAAAAAAAGTATATGCTTTCTGAAGTTGAAGTAGCCTACTTCTGTTGGAAGGTGTTGGTGTAAGAGCTGGGGCAATAAACTGACCATTCCAATCACTTACCACATCTATTTTGCTGATATAGCTCATTAGTATAAGTAGCCCATAGAAATGTTGAAGTTCATTATAACTGGGTGTTATTAAGAGACACGTACTGGCTATAATAAATAAAAAAATATCTGATGTACATTGTGGTTCTATTAATAATTTTCATATTTGTTCAGAATCTATCGCAGTTTGGTTCATGTCCATATTGCTCAGGTGTTCTTGTTGTGCTTGGTGTGCTTGTTCCTTCAAAGTCAGCAAACCCAACCGTATGTGTTGGCAAAAAGGCAAGTTAAAACAATCCAGAAAATCACAAAAAATAGAGAAAAATATTATTTTCTAAGTCTTCCCACTTGTCTGTATTTCACAATGTCCATATTTAGAAATAAGTATCCCCAAAAATAGACACAGTGATTGTGTCAAAATATAATCAATGCATGACATTTTTATTTTCAGCTAAACTTCTCTTTGTTGTTGGTTGTGTTCATTTTGCAAAGTAGAATATATATATTTTTTAATGTAGTTATTTTGGCCCCCCGACCATGAAATCCAACAAATTGGTTTGCGGCAAAATCCAGTTGCCTACTCTTGCCCTAAAACATCCACTGCCTTCCATTTACAACAAGTAAGCAACATTCACAAATACGTATCAGGGGACCATTTCAGGAGGGAATTAACAAGGTCTTGCAGTTAATAGGCATAATAGCAGATCAATTTGTTTCAAAATGGAAACATGCATGCATAAACAGACACTGGTCCAATTATGCTGCTGTATTCAATTTCCACATAAATGATTCATTACAGCGATCACAACCCTATAAAAATTCCTCAACAAAAAAAAGCAGCCTACTTTTTGTGTCTACATATCTTTCATATCCTATTTTGGACATTTTCACAAGACAACATTTGCAAGTAAACGTAACATAACAAAACCTATACATTGGTTACACAGGTAAATTCCTGATTAAAGAACACAAATTATGTATACAAATTACACTGAAGGTAGGTGCTTCCAAATCTTTGTAAATTTACCTCAGCATGCTTATGGTCATGTATAAAAATGCTGGAAGGGCCCATTATTTTGGCTACTATGAATAGAAAGATCTCAGTCAATTTGAAAGAGGGGTGACTGTCAAGAATATTTGCTAGGAGCTTGTGACAAAGAAAGTTTGACTTGTGTAAGTTTTATAAGACTGCATGGCGGTCTTAGTCACCAGATCAATGCAATGGACAAGATTTTCTGGAGAGGCGCCTGAAAAAGGCCATTACTGCAACAAAAACACAACATTTAAATTTTTGTAAGAATGCCATAAGAATTACATCCGTCCAACAGGGTTTCAGACACGTTACTAATGCCGAGGCTGAACAGTCTCCAACAGCTCAAGACATTACTTTGGCATTTCCTCTCTCGTTTTGTATAACATGCTTAAAACTCTCAAATGCTTCTAGAGACTAATTTGAAGACAAACTTCATAAAACAAGATTATAGCGGTGTTGTCTTTTAAAAGTTAAATAGGGCTTGAAATGAACACTGCAGAATGACCAAGTGATACGGGAGAGAGAGCAAGAGAATATGTAAATGAAATATGTGAAGAGAACTGCAATGAAATGGAGAAGTGTGTTGACCTTAATTAACATGGCATGTAGACGGTGTGCCTATGTATATACCAAAGCAGGTTTTCTCAGGTCTGCAGAAAAGTTGAGATCACCTGCTGCTCATTGCCTAAAAGATTCAACCATGGCTTTCTGGGGCAAACCAACTTGGCCAGGGATGAGTTGTGAAAAAGCAGCTTGGATCTGTGATCCACTATGGCTACATCAGGCGGTTAGTGCTCCACTGGCTCAGGGGATGTATTGTATGAATTGATCGGTGGCCATTCTAAACATACAATTATTTAGCTTGCTGTACATAAGAGGCAATAACGTGGTGTGTGTGTGTGTGTGTGTGTGTGTGAGTATGTTTCCATGCCTTTGGGAATATGTGAAAGCAGTCCACCTCAATTCCACCTTTCAGTGAAAAGTGTCAGTGAGTACTGCTACAACGACAGGAGTCAGGGGAATTGTATATACTTATATCCAGAGGAAAGTAAATTAAAACCCACCTACTGTAAAATCCTCAATATGGAATCGTATAGCGCATCTCAGCAGAGAATACAGTATGTACTAACAACAGGAGTAAATCCACAGGAACGGGACATCACTTCTGCTGCCTGGTTACTTGAGACATCCACTACAGAGATCTGAAGAGACCAGAATGTGACGCAGAGTAACATTACTGCTGTATGAGTCAAAGGTCAGTAGGGTTGTGAGTCAGGGTGGTGTAAGTCAGAGACTGTAATTCTGTATGTGTGACTGGTGCATTACCCCTGTCTGAACACTAACCGTGTCTGCATTCATCTTAGGACCCAAGGTGAGCGATAAGGTTGTTCGGAGAAGTTTTAAAAGGTGGTCTAAAATGACGATTCATCTCAGCTTGTCAGCATGTTGGAGGATCTTGTAAAAGGTTTTCTGTGTAACATTGGAGTGATGGAGTAGGCGTCCTTGGAGCTTTAGAGAATTTTGTGTTTACTGACATTTTGAACCCCCCCAACCCTACCTCACACTATTTTGGCCCTTTATAAAACAAAAGGTGAGTGCAGGTCAGGATTAATTTCTAATGACAACAGAAACATAGACATAGTCTGTTCCTTCTTCCATGACACATAACTCAAATGAATCTTAGTTGGGCGAAGTATCAACGTGTAGAGCGTGTGGATAAAAGTAGAGTAAGAGTCTTCAACAGCTAGGGAGGGCATAATGGAGTTACTCTGCCACCCTGATGAGAGCACCCATTTGTACCATAGGAAGGAGGTGCTAGTATTTTGCTTGCGTGTCACCCTGTCCGCATTCTTTCCACTGAGCTCCACTGAAATCCCAGGAAATTATATACATTTCCTGCACTGACTGATGTAAAACACTCATGAATTAAATTACAATGTAAAGATTTATTCAATTTTCTGTGATTCATACTCATCTGCAAGTCTTGCCCTGTTATAAGCAAGGATAAAACATGGCCCCATCTCATTTAATGGAACATCTTTCCCAAACAGAATTTTTCCATTCTGAAGGAGACAATTTTTAATTGACAACACTTTCATTGACTCAGTAGAATATATTCCTCACCATGTGACTATGAGGGGGTCATTATTCCTATAACAAACTACAATGATCATGATTTGGACTTATAGCATAGGCCTACAGTTGAATGGAACATCTTGACAGGTTTTGCATTGAGGTGTATGGCCTGTATGGAATATTGTACTGTATGCAGACCGTCAGAAAAAGTAAAATCGCTTGTAGAAAAAGTAAAATCTCAACATTATGTCCTATTCAAGTGGTTTACATATCCACAGCCATATGCATTCCTTTGTCTTCCAAAAACCTGTTGTCTGTCATATTTCTGTGTACAGCCAATGGCACTGCAAAAGTTTAACATTTTATCAACACCTCCAAAAACATTAAATCCACTTACCCATTGCGGTTTCCTTTAGAAACTGCTACAGGCTAATTCAAATACTATACGGATGTTTGTCACAAATTTTCAGGCACAGATTGCGCGTTCACATGCAATTATATAGCGCATCTATAATCAGGGAGGGCTAACTTTTGGGCGCGGGTGCCATATTAGGATTTTTAAATGAGATGGAGGGCCACATGTTTGTAATTTGTTAATTATAAATGATTTGTGGGCCTGTAAAGGCCAATAATTAAAACATTTATACAGTAGGTCGATAATATTGTCTAAATCGTTTTTATTCAACTTCAGATGTATGAGTAATGACTGGTGAGTTATTTTTTACTTTCAAATTGTATTATTGGGGTGCATAAATCTCAACATTATTGTACATGCGCATTGCGCAGTCTAGTTCAGAAATGGTGCACACGTTTAGTATGAAGTGTACGTAACAGTTATAAATGAGCACCCTGGAGGTTTGGGATGGGAGACAAATTTAGGTCAGGTAAGAAATGTGTGTATGTAAGATCATTGCAGATCAGACAGAATCAAGCACTTACTGTCTAAAATTGTGAAATGGATTTACTGACATCATATACATTTTGTTGGGTGTGAACATTTTTGTTGAAGTGCTGTGTGGCATATTAAACAGAAAGAGAGAACTTATGGTATTACAGAAGCATATGCTTGGAATGAAATGAGAATTCCTTTAGGGGTTATGATTTACATGCCTAGCACTCATTGCAGTTCATACATTTGAAAAGTTATACATGTTTTATACCTGAATTATATTACGCGTGCAAACAGACATGACTTCCAAGGATGTCAGGAGGATGTGTCAAGGTCTGTTTGCTGGGATATCCCCTTGGACACTGTACAGTCCATATCTGAGCCATTGCGCAATGTGTCTTCTGTTAGCGAGCAACGTGAATCATTCAAGTTCACAATAGTAGTAGGATAGGACATTATTAGAACATACAAGCTTTATCAGACAGTTGTCCACTTACACGTCAGTGACACCCCACGTTACTGGGAACGTAGTCAAGAGAAAACAAAGAGATATGTTGCAATAAGGAAAGCAAGAGGCATGATAAAGAATCATAATAACTGAATGTGACCACACAATATGATGTATTTAAATAACTTGTAGCAGTGTTTACAGCCTAGGGCAAAGGGAACCAGATATGATTTCAATATTGGAAATTGGCAAGTTTAATTTATAGTAAGAACAGGCCAATAAGATGAGAAAATAGCAAATACAAAGAAAATTACATTCCTGTGGAAAAAGTGAAATGACTTAAGAAATGTATAAAAGTAATCTCAAACTGGAAATTAGAAATCAACCCGCAGAAAGGGAAAACCCGAAAAGAAATATTACTGTCCACTTTCTAAATCAATATACCATCGCTACAAGACAGAATTACCATGGCAACTCTGGTAAAGAATGAAGCAATTCTTATTATTTCAAAATAAAAATCGGAGCCTGAAGCCCAAGTTTTATTAGAGCAGCAGACAGATCACGGCCCTGTATTCATTTGAAACATTGCTTTTCAATCACATGCTTTATGAATGTACAAATTTCATTGGACAGGCTGCTCGCGGGGTCGTAAATTAAAGTGCAAAGGTAACCAAGAATTTATCATCAGGTTTGAGGATTGGAGGTTCTCTTCTGCTCAGGTTCTTAGAAAGCCCAGTGGTGCGAATGATCAGCCAAAGACATGTCTACAATGAGGACCCAATTATTTCTGCTGCAGCTGATAGTCTCTAATACCTTGAAGGAAAGAAAATGGCTGAATTGCTTTTTCCACTAGAATTAGAAGTCAATTGGAAACATAATATTAGAGGGGGGGTGGTCACCTGGAATATTTGGGGCAGGTGTTGCCATTTATTTCCACAGACATCCATATTATGTAATTTCAGGATTTGGTGCTCCCACACTACACACCTTCAGAATACCAGATTTTATTCAGGCTGGGTTAATCGGTCAATACAGTTCTTGTTGGGTTAGTTATTGGCAAGGAGCTTCCTGTTTTACCCACTAGATCATTGCAAGGCATCAGACTCCAAATGTTCCTATAAAACACAGGCCATCATAGTCAACATTTTTTTTTTGTTTTGTTCTTTTTGTTGTTGTTTTTTACACACAAATAAATACCCTCATGAATACAGGTTGTCAAAACATGTTGCAGTACATTTGCTTTGCCTGCTGGGGGATCAACTACACTCCATCTGTTGACCACTGTGAACAGTTTCAGGTAGTTTTTAATAAATGACTAATTGCCATGTAATATCATTACCTATTCAAAAGCATAGCCAAAACTGGAATGCTCTGATTATTCATACCGAACGAATTGCACACATTTAGCTACATCATTAGAGTTACACAGAACAACTGCATGATTTTCGCTATAGGAAAACAAATTGGGCTCACATAAGGGATTCCACAATGTACGTAGATTCTTAATTCTCCTAAGCTGTGGCGATATTATACATTTACGATTAGTGGTTGAGATGCAAAATGTTTCTATAGAGACTGTATAACAATTTGTATATTGATGCATCGCTTTCAATCTGAGATGGTAAGTTTCTACTGTCAGTGCTGGTTGTAAAGAGCTATGAAAACTACTGCTTGAGCCTTAATATGTATATTGACCAATCACAGAACAGATACAAGTCAGGTCATATGTTGATGAATATACCAAGCGCTATTATGTGTTTGCTATAGTTTAACAGATCCTGTGACTTGTATTTGTTTTATGATTGGATGGTACACGCATTGTTGTATATCACTTGTTCACACAAAAATCTAGTGATTTGTATATGCTCATCTGATTGGACAACCCAGATGTTAGACAATCCAGAAGCATTGCTGGTTTGTTTGCCATCAAATATTCTAGCTACTGGAGGTTTGAAAAGTAACCATTAACAGTAAAATGAAATGAGCATATGCACCCTTCTGCCCACAAACCACTCGTACATTTACGGTGAATTACACTTATTTTATATAATTGATATCAAATTAATTATGGCCATTACGTACATATGGTGAAGTTACATTTTGAAATTATATGATCGGCTGTTTTACTGAATGCATGGAATATACACAAGTGTGTAATTATGAGATCCACCTCGAAGAGGTGATTATATTAAACAAATAGTTTGAACACATGAAAGGGTAAAATGTTACCTCTGTTTACCCCAAATATTGCTTTTTAAAAGGACAGTGTGAAAATTACAATCAAACAAAGTCAAAACATCTGTGTTAACATCGCATTTCTGAATATAAGATGGCCTAAGTTTAAGCTTGTTTTTTTCCAAGCGTGAGTCTTTAAGATTAGATTTATGATTTATCAGATTAATTTGAAAACAGATCTAATTGGATAAGACAAACTTGTTGGAAAAGAAACACGGATGTAATATTGGTAGGTTGGCTCGTTTGTCTCCAGGTATCTATAGCTAGTTATAAGCTGTAGATAGCTTCTTATAGGTCAATAACTGGTTAATCTGAAATGATAATAATAATAATAATAATAATAAGATCCAATTCTTCTGTTAAAATTCCTGTAGCTGGCCATTTCCGTTGATCATGCTTTGTGACGCACCCGGTTTTATGGAGTTTTAGTCCACGAAACATGTAGCCCTGTCACTAATGCATTTTATACTAATCCTAAAACCAACAAACATGACCATGCCATGAATTATTTGCCAATTTTTTTTATATCTAGAAACCACATTGGCAACAAAGGCCTACAAAGTCCATGATGGTTCTAGCTGTTAGTGTACTTGTCCTTCGATTCCTGTTGGAAGACCTCCGGTTTATCAGGTCTCAGGATCCCAGTGACTGTTATGATGATTTATTTAAGTTAATTACTGTTTGCGACCATCTGCTGTCTACCTGATGAATCACAATTAGTCTTACAGAGCTAGACCTCTAACTGTAGCATTCACAAACTGCCTAAGTAAGCCGCCTGGTGCCAGAGATGAGTAGATCCAGATGATCTGAGCACACAATTGTGAGCCTCAGGACTGTCCATTTACTTTGTGTTGTTAATATTATATCCTGGCAATTTCATTGGTGCAGTTCCTCCTCATAGCATATAGGCAACCCCATCCAAGCACTAGGGTGAAGACACATGCCTCCATAGCTACTGCAGCCGGAGTAGTACGTTTCTGAACAGCATGTTTTGAACAGTATATTTGTAACAAAAAACCTAAACAAATGTAAAATACTTTTAAGCATTTAAACAGAATTAGTTGTTTATATATTTTTTAACAAGTGATGTGCCAGATTTAACTCCCTAATGGGCGAGCTAAAACCGAAGTATGATTATTGCTTTATGTACAGCAGGCTAAATAGCTGGATATTTAGTATGGCCACAGTTAAATGCATACAATATCCTCAGAGCCAATGGAGCACTAACAGCCTGCAGTAGGCATAACAGAGCACAGATCCAAGCAGCTTTTTTCTCTCCCCATCCCTGCCAAAATGCCAGTGCAGTTGGTTTGCCCCAGCAAGCAAAGGGTGAAGCTTTTAGGCAATGAGCAGCAGGTGATCTCAGCTTTTCTGCAAGTCCTAATGCTCCTAAAAGCCACTCTCCCTGGTTCTGTAATTGGGCATCAGTAGTTAATGTAGTATTGACTGCATTACATGCTCCTGTGCATCCTTTCTCTCTAATGCCATTTGCATCACCTTGTACATTTACCATATTGCTTAGCCAATAGCTGTTAAAAGCAATCTGAATCATGAATCATATAGGGAACTTTTAGCAAGACAGACATCTAAAGGAGACGATTTACAGTTGAGTTAATCTGGGTACATTAGCACAACATGGATTCAGCTAGACAGACCAATTTATGTTTCTACGGCAATCCCTTTATTGGTTTTTAGATGGGTAAGTGAAAGGATGCTCAGCTAAGAGATATTAAATATCCATTTTCAAACATAAATAATGGGTCGCAAATGCAAGCCATTACTTTCAGGGGGAAGGCCTCTGGCTAAAACCAAATGTGTGATGACAATATTCTCTGAGAGATTACAAAAAAGAATAGCCTATTTTAGGTCATTGAGGGCTGTGAGGGAAGGTAGAGCCCAAACCATACACCAGTTATACATCAGTGACAAAAGTAGTTTTAATAGTAGGCCTACTTATAGAAAAACTGAAAAGGGATCCAGCTTCACAAGCAGTTACTCCACATTTTCCATTTTAAATGAGATATATATACACGCACACGCGCGCACGCACGCACACGCACACACACACTTAAATGATATGGATAGATATATTTGATATATGGTTGCATTGTGTGAACTGTGCAACTATACATTTACATACAACATTGGACGCCAGGACAGGCAGGTTTGGCTTACCTCACTCATTAACCAACACACTTACAAATAAACAACTACTGAATTGGGAAACGAAACTGCAACCCCTATTGCCTAGTACTATCCATAATTTGCAATCAATTTAAAAGCACTCGATGTCATCTCGTAGCCTGCGCTGATGTCAAAGGGCTGATTCTATAACTTCAGAGAATTCGAGGATAAGTGTTAACGTGGGAACATGTTTGCAGCGCGTTGTGTTGCTACGGTTGCAATAGCCTACCCACCATGTGAAGTAATTTATTATAAACCATAAACTCCAAAATGTCTTTCAACATGTAGCCTAATCCGTAATTTAAATAGGACACCGTGTGTAAATGCATGCCGAAAACTTCGAATGGATGTTGTTGGAAGTATTGTGCAAAATTCTCCACGACCCAAAATACGCGAATAATGATAACCACCGCTTATCTATCCAAACACAGGTCTACTAAACGTAGTCTGTCATCGTCGGACGGGGCATCTGAGTTATATCCTAACGTAGGCTATTCAGGGTTACCCATTGCAAAAACAAACACTTAAATGTGACACCCAGAAGAAATACCACATTGTCGGGGATGTTGCTCACCCTCTTCCTTGTCCAACACCATCGTCCTGAGGAACGAGGAGTCCGGCTCCAGGCGATCCGTTCTCGGCTCCAGCAGGCTTCAACTGTCGGTGTGCTCAAGGCTTCTCCTGGAAATGGGCTTTGAAAAAGCGACTGAATCTTCCTTATGTGTTTAACAAACCTAAACTGAAAGAACGCTTGGCTTGTATCTGGTTTAGTAACGAAAATCTTTGTAAAATGTACGCAGGGTAGAATGTTATTCTACTGATAATTTCTCGATGAAAGAAAGAGCGGTGCCCGTGCTCAGTTTGCTTTCGCTAAACATAGAAAATTGCCTCTCCGGACTAAACTGCAACTGCAATTTACACCGGTAAAACAATGTTGGTTGGTCTTCGTAATTTCCATACGAAAACAAGAAGGAATGAAAAGCAATAACATCTACTGAATGTGTAACTGTACTCGGATCAAAAGCTTAGACTAGACGACAGAGCTCTCCGCGCTGTAAAATTTTCTTCCCGTTCTCATTTGCTCCGAAACTGTAACTATATTCAAGAAATCCAATTCCAGACCTGACAACCGCTAAAAGCATACTCACACTGTCTTTCTCTCCCAATTTATGTGCTGCACTCGCTCCGGCTACTGAATAAATGCGCACAGTTCCCAGAGACCCTCGGATTCCCCTGTTAATTAAATCAATTCATTATGCTTAGATCTGATTAGCAGCCCTTCCCCCCTCTTTGAATCAATTATTCAATACACAAACATAATTGCTTGTGCCAGAGAGGTGTCTAAGTATTAGCTTATTTAACTCCAAGGACACTAATTACCCCTAGGGCAAGGGAACTTTTCTCATTAATTCTGACAAAACACAAAAGCACAGCTAAGGGAAAGTGCGTGCGTGTGTGTCCGGGTGTGTGTGGTGGGTGCGCGCGGGTGTGATTGGTCTGCCTGTGAGTGCGTGTTCGTGGGCCAGTGTGCATGCGTGCAAAAGTAGAAGAGCAGTAACGGTGTGCGTGCATTTGTGCATGTCTGCGCTTGCGTGTGTGTTCAAGATAGGATGAGAGACCTGAGACACAGATAGTTTTGGTATTTGGTGTAAGTGTTGGGCACTACACGTGCATATTATTTCTCACTCCTCTATTTTCAGGATATAATAAAACTGCATATAATTGCATATCTGTATTTCTGGGAATATAACAGTGCAGTGATTACTCTGTCCAGAGCAGACCCACTTATCATACATAGATAAACATTCATTTTAGAAGAGACAGCACAACAGATGGGCTGCGTTTTGATTAATGGTTAGATAGGAGGTTCAGTTTCGAATCGAGTAATATAATTACAGGGCTTGCGAAGCAAGAGTCCCCAGTTTCAATCTTCAAGTTATTTCTTCTTTATTATTGTTAATAATAATTATGAATATAATGACAATCATTTGCTTGATAGCAGGAGGCCTCAGGTTCAATCTTCAACATATTTCGTATTATGGTTGTTATTTGAACCACTTCTATTTCACAATTTACGGTAGAAACGTTGTTAAAGCTTTAAAACACACAGGATGCGTGTGCTATATTTTATACTTTTAAAATGTTTAGCTGGTATTACACGTAGATTTTTTTCCAAAAGGAGTTCTTCGTTGACCTTAATGGGATACCACTAACAGTATCTCTTGAACCATTCAAGATACAGAGACCAAATACATTTTGTTTCATAAGTTAAGGCTATCCAAACTGACAGTTCTTAAAAAATATTTTTCACTGATAAATATTGAAATGTCCATACACTTTCATAACTAGCATGAATTAACCTTTTTACTGTATCTCATGAACTGTTCAAGCTAGAGAAATAACTTTTTTGCAATACTAACAATATCTCTTTCATGAACAACACAAGCTTGTGAGACCAAACCAATTTTGTTTAATATGTTTAGGCATTCCCAGCTTAAAATACTTAAACATGTATCGACTAAGATGTTTGCAAACATTTGCATAGTTATCATTAATCAAACCTGAATCAGTATTTCTTGAACCATTAAATCTAGAGACCAATCCATCTTTATTTCACATATTAGGCTATCACAACTTCTACATCTTAAACCTGACTATTATTTAAACAGTTAAAGTAAGCAAACATTTTTGAAGTTAAAATGTAGGTGTTGTTATTTCAAAGTTGAAAGTTTTGCTATTTCATGGTACAACCTTGGATAGCAGTACTTTCAGTAGCTCTGCAGAGTAAGGCAGAGATCCTACCAAGATTAGCCGTTTAGAGTGGAGTACGCAATAATACTGGATTTTCAGATTGCTTTATCTGCAGTTAGGCTCAGTCTGCTTTTTTACAATGTAATTATTTATCAATGGACAATAATATAGTAACCATAACCTATTACATATTGACCACTTATAGTAGCCTATCTGTTCTGATCTGATTTGTGTAGCCTGCTTCTTTCTATATGACCTAGGTGACATTTAAATTATAGAGGAAAAGGGAAATGTGTAAAACAGTTTGAATATGGTAACACTGAAGATGGCTTATGTTGTGCAACTTTATTGGAAGCCCATAGCTCTATTTAAATTACATTGTGTGGAAATGATCCTGTAATGTGTGTGTTTGAGATTGATTGTGTTTCATCAACGGCACTCACATAATCATGTATTACAGATATTACATGGCTCCTGTAAATTCTACAATAATTTCCCTCCTCAAAGCGCTAGATTGTAGTGAACATGGGGAGATATTGCATTGCCCCTGAAATCAATGGCCTGATCCCTCTTTCACTGGCTCCTTGGTTGACATGCTTGACTTTTCATCTCTGCAGTCATATAGATTGATGACTTATGACCGAGAATGTATGTTTGTTGACCTCTAACAAAAGTGAATGACACATAATTAATCCAATCACACAGAAAAAGGGAAAGAACAGGAAAAACATGGTTCAATGTCATCACCGGTTGACTTCAAATAACCATTTGGCATTTGAATGTGGAAACACATCACTGTAAAAAGAACATTCAGAAGGATGGAGAAAGAAAACTGTTGTTCGTGTGAGGAAAAGTGTGGAATGAAGACTGATTAAAAGATTGTCCATGTCACAGTAATTCTGACTATATACATTGAAGGTCAGTGTAATTGTTTTAATGTTAACATATTATTACCATGTAATGACACAGAGGCATGCTGCTGCTGAAAATGACCACTAGCCATGGTGGATGTGCCAGCTGCTGAGATCATTTTTCATCATAAATGGTACCCCATTAGCTATATGCACTCCTTTTGGACTAGGATAGTTGGGCACAATGTGGGCAATGCCGTGCCATTTGCAGGTGGGTTCTGCTTCCACTTTGGCGTTAATCAGGAGATGGATAAGAAGCATGAAGGACACCAGGCCCATATGCCATGACTCTACCCTGATTAAACCACAAATGCTTTGGTTAGTGTTATGACACAAATCATGTTCTCTGTAGAAATGCCCAACTGACAATGGAGGACACTATTGGATGATACCATTCAAGTCAATATGTTTAATATTTTGGGCTATCTCAGAATGGTTCTGACAAATTTCACATAGAAAATGATCAAGAGGAGCATTGTTTCACATAATTTTTGCATGTCAATGAAAAATGTCATTGAGAAAATCATGGTAAATGTGTCAATTTTCAGAACTTTTTAGACCCATTCATGCATTTTTCATACATTTATTTTGTTATTCAGCAGCCACTCTTATTCAGATAAACTTACAAAAGCAATTAGTGTTGCTCAAGGGCACAACAAATCGGATCTAGCAACATTTCAGTTACTGGCCCAATGCTCTAACCACCAGGCTATTTATGTCCTACATGCCTCTTGGAAGACCGTATGACTGGTGGAGTGTATATAAAGTAAAGACTAAGATTTCTTTGTGTAAATATAATGCTCATAATTTTCTATGTCTGGATCCTAAACAAAAATGTATTACATTAATCTAATAAAAAGTTTTAGATTTTAATTATTTTTGGAAGAATATCATCATCAAGCACATCACATTTTTAGGGAGTTTTGGAGTTGTGAGCCATGTTGTACATATAAACTTATATTTTATATGAACAAACAATCCCCAAGCCCCCTGGGAATGTACATTTTCCTAAAAGTGGGAGGTACAATTGTCTATTTCCCCATACCATTGGTGGTGCTTAAACTATATCATAACTAGTATGAAATTAGTTGTGGGCAAACTGAATATTTTACTTTTTTGTGACTATTGTCATAATTAGTTATCATTGATTAATAAATGTGAACAAAAAATATTTCCAAATGAACACACTGTCCTTATTTCAGAGCCCACTATAATGATTATAAGAGACATGTTGCCTGCATCATAGGCAGTTAATTAATTCTAGGGTCTTAAAGGAAGCATGCAAAGGTCTGAAATCTACCATAGTGAAGTGTCTACTTCACTATGACTTCCTCTAACATTGGTGGGATTGTGGTTATTTGAAATTACCAGATGATGGTTATTTGAAACAAAAGAAAGACCAAAACGATCAGAAATACAAATAAAATACCTTGTTTCACTGCTTACTAGTCGTATTGTTTCCTGTGTCTGGGTAGCTATAGCAGTGCTAAGGGCAAAGACCCTTCCTACTCCAGTGCCAACAGCAGGGTCAGTGAATGCTGGGAACAAGCTCCTGAGTGGCTTCTCTGATACAGAGTTAATTAAAATTCATTTCTGAATGTGAATTAGCCAGGCCCCATCTACTTACCCGCGGCTCGCATGCAGCCACTACAAAACATTGCTCTGTAATTAACCCCACCTAATCAGATAGTGAAGCTGCGTTATGTTCCTGTTCGTCCTCAGGCACACCACCATTGGGTGGAGGTTTCAGAGAGAGGATGAGCCATTCTGTAGTTCAGTATGGTTAAGCTGATTAAAACCTCATATCAAACATGGTATTTAGTTTACAGTGTGGACTCAATGGAGAGCACTCTCCTTTTATGTGTGCTTGTCTATAGTTTCAGGGGTGGGTTTTTAAATGGTTGATTTCATATTTGTAGGTGAAATGAATGGTCGATTTTAAACAATAATTTTTATCCAGTCCAATAGTGAATTCATGATGTTAGCGATTTCTCCTGTTTCAGATTGAGAGACTTACACACAGGCCTACTACATCTTGCATCTCTGTCTATCCACCCAATCATCTCCATCTGAGTTGGGTCCTAATATGTTTCAAAGATTGTATGCTTGGTAAACTCATGGAAAGACACTTAGGTAAACAATTCAAAAATCATAAGCTGTAAATAGTTGTCGTCTTAATGGGTTCCCCAAGGGAAGGCTGTTTACTCCAGCAGGTGTTAGTAAATTAGTTATTTATCTTGTACATTTTATCTGAGTTGTTCACTGTCACTGTAGGCTGTAGTTGGTATACTTTATATAATCCAAGATATGCACTTAATTCAAATAAATGTATTTCAGAACCATAATAACCCAAATTTGTTTTAAGTCTCTGAAGAGAACAAAGATGCAGCCCCTCCTAGTGGCAGAACATTGTAAATACTCAGTTGATGTTTACCCACAAACTTTTTTTTTAAAGATGTTTGAATGCACTCTGCAGTTTATTGAGACTAATTAATGCCACCTTCTATTTGGCCAGTGAGTTCTAACACTGGGAGAAGATAGTCGGGGCTGGAACACAATATGGACGTATTGACTGGTTATGTGACTGTCACACTGGCAGTATCAACAGTGAAACAGTGTGTCTAAACCCTCTGTACACCTACTCATTTAGAATTGAGCAACAAATCTAAAATAGACAAGGTGCCATTTGGGGAGTGGGGGGTAGGGGAGAGAGAATCCCTTTCCCAAACATTTAATCCAACTTTAATCCCAGTCATTAGGAATTAGACATGCCGAGCTGTCCGGCCGTGCCTCTAAATTACAATCAAACGGTTACCAATTACACAAATTATTGACGGTAGATTCTCTTTTCAACTGCAAATTAAGGCTATTAAGAAAGGCTCCTTTTTAATGCAAAAGTGACTAATTAACCAATGGATGGGAAATCTGCAGCCCAGATATCAAAAAAGTGCTCCGTGCACATTGCAGAAACACAAGGGAACCAATTAGTTTAATTATCAAAACAGCTAATTAAAATTGCACAGTTCCTAATTAGTTCTTTGCTTTTGCCTCTAATTGACAGCATGGAGATAAATGGGCTGCCGATGAAAAAGGGGAGAGGAGAAAAACAGGAGAAACTTCGGCTGAATATTTATGCTGACTTTATCTTCGTCTGTGTGGCAGCCCTTGAAAGTGGAAAATTAATGACCTTAATTCCCAAACTGTTTTCCCTCTAACGGTACTCCCCTATGCACTCCTGGTGCCCGCTCCTTTGTATGGGCCTGCCACCCTGCCAAATGCTGGAATGGGAGAAAAGGGGGACTTGGGGGTGGGAAAGAGCCACGATTCTCCTCCTAATGTGACAGCTCCCGCCTAACAATAGAGAGATGAAAGAATGGAGCAGATGTAACCACTGGGAGCGTTGCATCATGGGACTGCAACTCTGTTGCACTTTTAAAAGGGCTTCTGTCATCTTTTGGAGGACTAATTTGTCCCATGGTAAAAAGTCTGCTGGGACGAAGATAAAATATATTTGATGGACTTGAAATACTTTAAAGATTTTTATTTGGACCCCAGACTGAATTCTAAAATGGCTCTGACGAGTAATTGATCTGCAAACTTTATGCATTCAATTTTCTTGAAGAAATGTACCATGTAATCTCAGGCCTAAAAACAAAATGGAGGCAGTGAGGCAGACTTAGTTATACCACATAGATTTATTGTTTGGGTTTCCCTCTTATTGGTGTGATCTGTATGAATGTCCTTGAAACTGTAGAAGAACGATGGATCCTGTTAGACAGAATTGCTTCTCTAGCAAACCTGAATGACTGCCATTTTCTTCAGGAGATGTTGTTTAAAGTGTGTCTGGACTGGAGGGAAGGCTATCTGGGTTGTATATCCTCATGGACAGACCGGACCAGACCAGGCCAGGCCAGGCAGCTGGTACAAGGCTGGATTTGCATGGGGGCTGTGGGGATGGGGCTGATGCCTGGGCCGGAAGGCTCTGCTTGTGTCCCTGGGAGGCCAACCTTGTCATGTATAATCCTGTCTCTCCGCATGCATGCATGTGACATGTGGGTCCACTCAGAACATTAACAGATAACTATCTACTAATGAGTTTACTTTGGGACCTGTGTTAAAATGTAAATTGCATTAATGCTCAAATTATGCATCAAGCTACACAGATAGGATCTGGCCATAGGCTGCATAATACTAGGATCATTCAGTTAGTGCCTTCTTGTTAATGCACTTTGATTTCCCCTGCTCTGGTCCAAATCAGGTGTGATATGTCAGTTTATGTCTGAGAAGCTGGAGGAGCCTTGTTTGAATTGAAAGAGAAGGGCTTTTTGCAAAGCCCCACTAAAAGGCAGTGATGATTGCCTGACTGTTTCTTTTGTCTACCATTTTCTCATGGAAAAGGAATTTCAACTCTTCATTACTATTTTGCTTTCCACTTGGATTGAAATTGCATAGGTATTAATTTACTCGTAATCCTTGCAAGTAAAAGCGTATTGCCTGAAGAGCTTTGAGTAACATCATTCAAAATGTGATTTATCTGAACTCTTTTTGCCCTTTTCAAAATTGTGCCCTAAAGAGACCATCATGCAGCAAAGCTTTTGCCTGAAGGAACTTGCTGTCCATGACTAACAAACACAAGTCTATGCACTAATTGATTATCTTCTGTTTTATTCATGGTATGCCAGTAATTAGTGGACAGCATAATGTAACCCATTCATTAGCACCTGGCTACCACTATGGATTACTGCTTTGTTTTAGATGCACACATCATTAGGAAGAAACAAAGATGGGAATTTATTAGCGTGGGTTCGTGTAAATAGTCAGTGTGCCTTTAAGGAAGAACACAAGGCTGTAAAACTTTTGTCAGCATTTGCTCACTGATTCCATTTGCAGAAGAATATGTTAAGGAAGAGCGGTATAAATTTAATTTTAATTGTTTTGTACACACGCCAGTGAAAAGGAACTGATTGGATACAGTTCACAGACAGTATATTAATATGTTATTTTCATATGTTAATTGGTTTGCATAATCTCTCCCTGTGCATGGTTTCAAAGTACCTGGCATTGAGAAGGGGAGTAGAGTGAAAGGAAGACTCAAATTTACATTAAACCAGCTTCTCTGAACATTAAATAATAATGCCTCGCCAAGCTGAAGGTGTGTTCAGTTAGCAGAAAGCACATTTTTATAATTTATACTCCAGCTGTTTCAGTGCTTTCGAGTCCATTTTGCTCTCTTCCTGCATTAAATGAAATCTTGTTACTGGAGAATTGACTGGGGTGAAGTGAGATTTTAATCCCACTGACGTTCCACCATGGAAATGCACACTGGTGGGAACTTTTAATGGAGGGCCCTGTAATCAGAAGACACTTGTATTCAGCTCCCAACAATAATGAATCTCATCAAATGTTAAAGCTTGGGCCGTGTGTGAGGGGCTTGAATTTCAAGGTTTTTGACCATCCCCATTTGAGGCATTCCTCAGGGAGTGTGTGATTACTCAAGTTTAGCAGTTTATTGCCTCATCTTTCAACAGCCACTGAAGCACAAAATTCTCATCTAGGTTGCTCTTTTTTTCTCTAGTTGAAGAACAGGCTGATATAGGGTGCAGCATCGCTGCTCAGATCCTAAGGAACTGTTGCCTGACTACTCAAACTGATATCTTCCGCTGCACTATTGTTCACAACATATTTCAGTCTGAGACTGTCGCTGCTGCAGTTGGTTAGGTAAAATTGTGTTAGGGTTATAAAAGTGATTTAATAACCGCCTAACAATCACAGTATCCAAGACAATGACACATTTTACAAAATGTTTCTTTACCCCTGTGTTCTACCTCTAATTGCTCCCCAACATTTATTTCTGCGACCAATGAGGCAAAATCCTTTGGTTTCCAAGAAGAGTCCAAATGTTTCAACATGTTTGCTACTTGGAAATGTCATGGTGGTACTCAGATCCAGACTTCTTGCAAGAAAAAACAAATATCCGCAGGCCTGTTGAACTGTGGCTACGCTGGGAGTTTGAGCCGCCGGGCAGGAGGAAATGCTGTAAGCGTTGCTGCTATCTCACCTGATTATAGTTGTGACTGTTATGGTTGTAGTCAATATCACAGGCTTTTTCCAAAAAAGGAATTGTGTTCACATTTATTTTTAATAAGAGTTTCTATCCATTTCTTAACCTCTGAACAGGGACCACTGTACAGGAGACTGGTCGTGTATAGTAGGGAGTCATCCTGGGCACACTGACTCAATACCAGCCCTTTACTTACCTAACTATCCCCATTGTAAAACAATGCAGATAAAATCCAACAGCAGTTGACTTTGGAGTGAGCTAATTCATTGAGATGATCTAAGTGTTTCAAGTCAAGAGTGAAAGAGCATTCACTACGGTTTGCTGACCTCATTTCAGCCTGATACTCCCTGAAAAGCATGTTTTGAAATTAAGTATAGGTACATATGTTGTTGCCCCATTTTCAATATAACACAGAATGAACATGACTAAATTGAATTGGAAGTCAAGCCTCATATGTGATGAAACCTAACACAATGTTTCCTTTCTCTTAAGCGCGACACTGCTGAAGGACATGTTTTGTGGTACAGGTCAGGTATATCCTCTACTAAGCTTATATCACTTTAGCTGTTCCACTATAGTACAGTGACCTAACCTAAAACTACAGGCCTGCGAAATCTCCCAAGGTCACGGGGGTCACTGTGATGTAATGCAGTTTTATATTTGAATGACCAAACGTGACCTTTGAGATTAGAAGAGGAGCCCTTTCTCTAGGGGCCAGAGTGTGTCCCCGCTGCTATGAAGCCCATGTCCCTTTGATCCCTCTGTAATGAAACTAACACCACACGTTGTGGTCACTGAACACTGTGACACTCCACTGGAGAGCTGGAGCCGTGTGTGTGCGCGCGTGCGTGCGTACAAGCGAGCGCTCGTTCTTGCGCGTTTGCTTGCATGTGCCTTCAGGTACAGTGCCGGTAGACATATATCCACTAGGACAAGTATGGCAAGATCTATGATACTCCAAGACCCCACAGACGTTCACTGTGATTCTCAGAAAAACACCCATTTAGGCACTAGGAGTACTAATCAGAGTGTGGGCATCCTAGGCATCTGCAGAGACATGTTGTGCTGCTCTGTACTGTTATTTGGTTGATGGTGTGCTTCTCCGGACCCATGGTGGGCGGTTGGAGGGAGGGCAAGCTGCAGTGTAGGCCAGCTCTCTGAGACGTACGCAGAGGTCCGCTGAAGATCAATCACGGCTGGGGCCGTCCCCACGAGACTCTCAGTAACATCCACTGATTGCTTTCTGCGGTGCAGGCCGTTAAGTGGAGCCTGGCGATGGGCTCCCGGACAACACTTAACAATCAATCAGGGGGGCGTGGCCACTTCCCACTGCATGCTGGGGCCCCAGCTCCCGTCCTCTGCATTACACACAAACAATAATTCAGGTGGACACAAGTGACACTCAAGAATCACACAGGGAATGTGGCCATGAGTTTGAATGTGGTAAGATAGAGATGACTAAAAAGTGTGTTGTGTGATTTACATAGAATATGCTCGGTTGTGATTTGATGCCCTATTCATTAGGGGCGTAATCACTCTTTCAGGGGTTAAGTCCTAATCTTGCTTTATCTTCTTTAGGACATCTTATAGTTTAGAACCAGCAGTTGGCATTACCCATCAGAGGGAGAACCTTCCATCGTTTCTTGTCATCTTGTTCTGGATGCAGATAATGCTATGATTGTTTGCCTCAACACTTCATATGCGCCAAGCTAAGATTTCAAACAGACTGGTTGCTCCAAGAGGGCATTTGACCAGGATTAGTAATTGTTTCTACTCTTAACCACACCAGATTAGCTTTGGACCCCAGGAAGAGTAGATGGAACCTAGGCATTATAGATCAAGTGGGGGACTTTTTGACATACTATAAGCTCCACCCTAATCATTGAGTCAACCCACCTCATAATGCATGCATTTAGGGAACATCTGCTTCCAGAACAAGATTTAAAAAAGGCTTAACTGTTTCTGTAACAATTTTTTCAACAATAGTTAAATATGTTTTACTACAAGATGAGTCAATCTAGCAGATCCAGACTGAAACCAGAGAGTCTTACACATCAGAACCAATTGTCGACCTAGGAATGTGCATTGGGCATTCTGGTAAAATAAAGTAATAACTTTTCAGCATGTGAGACAGATACAGAGCGTTTTAGTTTTCCTGTATGGTTGTGATGTGAAGTAGAACGTCAGCCCAGCCCTATCTAAGAGGGTTACTTGAAGTTTACCTATTGATTAAGGATTCCATTGACTTAATGAACCCTCAGCCTTCCATCAGACAAGTAGCCAATATATGTTCTAATCTGTAAAACGGATGTCTGGCCCTGGCTCTCTTTAAATGAATTGATCTACTCATCCTCCCACAAATGAGAAAATGGGCAAGTATTGATATGATTCTTATGCTGATGATGGATATGTGTGGCGTTAAAACACGAGCCATGGTCCAGAGCAAGTAAGGAACGATCACAAGAAAACTGCATTACCAGAGCTCTTCAGACAGAAGACTGTGATTAGTAAAAAAGAACTCATGAGAGTGATTGATCAGCCCAGCATTTTTATTTTACATATGCTTTGAATTAGGGAAATCTTCAGTGTCCTTGGAAAAGTATTTTCCCTGATTTTCAGTATTTTCCCTTTTTTATTACTGAATGTTATCTGATCATCAACTAAAAACATATTAGATGGATGGAACCCTTAGTAAAAACAACTAATCGTAAAGTTGCTCACTCTTGTGCACTGGTCTTACTAACATTCAGCATTAAAGAAAGTTATCCAATACCCAAAACTCCTGTGTGAAAAGTAACCCCCTTAGGTCCTGAGTTGACTGGTTATGCATTTAGGCATAGCTAAGTGCACCCAAAGCTTTTTGGGTTTAGGTCTGGATTTGAATAGGCCATTGCACACAGGTTGTTTTATGTTTCTCAACTATTCTAATGTAAATCAGTTTGTGGGTTTCATGTCCTTGCAGCATGACCCAGCTGTGCTTCAGATTCAGCTTGTGGAGAAGTGGCTTGACGTTCTCTGCAAAAATTCTCTGATGCACAGCAGACTTCATGGTTCCTTCACTGAAAACAAGAAATGCTAACTTTTCACAATGTGCGTTATGAATTATTATCATGACACTAGTGAATTATTGTTAAAAAGTTTGCGGTCACTTCCAAATGTCATTGTTTTCCATGAAAACACACACTATATAAGTTTAAAAAGGAAATATATAAAAATTAATAGGAAATATTGTAATTTACAAGGATATAAATAATGACTTTTAATTGAAGTAATAAGTGTGTCCTTCAAACTTGGCTTTCATCAAAGAATCCTTTATTTGCAGCAATTAAAGCCTTGCAGAACATGTACAAATCTGCCACTTTACCACCACCAAAGCACCCCCAGACCATCACATTGCCTCCACCATGCTTGACAGATGAGTCTTTTAATTTGGTCTGCGTCTCAGAAATGTTCTTCCCTGTGATCCAAACACCTCAAACTCCATAACACTTTTTTCCAATATTCTTCTGTCCAGTGTCTGTGATATTTTGCCCTTAAACCCTTAAACTTAATCCCTTCTTTTTATTGGCCAGTCTGAGATATGGCTTTCACTTTGTTGCTCTGCCTAAAAGGCTGTCATGGTGCGAGTATAGGAAGGGGAGCAGCTGTCCCACGTGGAGCAGAATTTACAGTATTCCCTGTAAAGTCTGGCGAGGCTGCTTACGCTGCCACCTGCCAGTTACCCGGATGACCCCGAGGGCGAGGAGCAAACCGGTCTGGACGGCAAGCATGGAACTCCTACGCCAAAGAGGGGTCGCAGATGTCCACTGCCCGGACCCAGCTGTGCTCACACCCAGCTGTGCCCCATATACCGGGGTCCAAGATTATGGCCAGGCAGACGGAGGGTAAGGTCCCTCGTGGACAGCCATACCTTGTTTCTGGGCGGTACTCTGGTGTGTCACTCCACTGCCTGTTCGCCTGCTCCTTCTGATGCCATACTGCCTCCTCCAGGCGTACGTGGCAAGCGGAGCAGACTTCCTGAACCACTCCTCCACAGCCTGGATGATACTAGAACACCTGGAAGGGGGACAGACATGTGGAAGTATGGCACAGGGAGTTTTGAGCATACTCCACCCAGGTAAGAAAGCGTGTCCACTCACCTGGACTGTCCATACAATAGGACCATACAGGAGGAACCTTCCCAGTACTTGGTTGATGCCCTCCGCCTGCCCATTAGCCAGCTATATTTGGGTGATAACCAAATGTGAGGCTGACCGCCACCCTCAGTCAGTTCTTTAAAAAGGCAAAACAGCACCAACATGGCAATCGACAGACAAACATTAATCTGTGAGGTGCAGGAAGTGAACAACAGAATATACACACAACTAAACCGTGATTGGAAACAGGTGCGTCCTTGGGATTAAAAGGCGGTAGAAAGGTTGTGATTTGGCCATTCACAATGTTGAGCATTGTAAAAAAGCATAGCTTCTGACATCTTTTTGTCATGGTATTTGTCAACGTCCAGGTATGTAACCATCTCAACATTTGCGCAGACTAATTTACGATTTAGGATCATTACAGAATAAAAAACGTAGTATAGGCTAATTGTATCTGTCCAACGTCTTGCCAGTAAAAATATTATGTTTACAATTCTTATTGGGATAGCTTTCACAACAAGTGGGATACACCTCTACCAGATTCTTAAGGGGGTAGTATTTCTTCTTGGTGAGGTCATTAGCTTGCTAGCTCAGATATGTCATTTGCTAATGAAGTAGCTGGAAAGTAGGGCACATTTTTCTCTCGGTCGTAAGTCACTGGGTACACACCAGCAGTTTCTGCCAGAGTCCAGCCTCTATTTGGAGTCCAGCCTTATAGTTTTGTTATTTGCTAAAATGAAATGATGACAAACATTTCATTAAATAAAGTCCCTCCCACAAGAACAACTTCTGATGGAAGATGTTGCAGGGTCTTATGCGCTGTGCGCAATGACCTGGGTTGGAGGTTAGTCTTCACAATTTTCAAGGAATAAAATACAACAAAATAACACTGGATTGGGTAGTAGTAGATATATAGCCTTTGAAATAGGTGAAACTGCTTTGATTTATACACCACATAGAAGGAGAATAAGCTGCACAACAAACTCAAGCTAGTTTTTAAGTAGAAATAAGCTTTCAGAATAATGAAAAGCATTATCGGAAAATTCACATATGGACAAATATGACGCTTTTGATCTATCATTGTGTGCTTGCTTGTTAAGATATTTCAGTGTGCGGTTTTTCGTTGATTTTGTTTTGGAAAATGTTTTGCATGCCGGGCCCACTTACAAAAGAGAATGTGTTCGCAATGTGTTTTTCCTGACTATATTAAGATAATTTACTGTGCTTGCTAAAGGAATGTTTTATTTAATGCCCAGGTGACACCATAAGATACTAAGGCAATAACTATTGATCTAGTGGACTTTGTCTCATGAAAATCCTTTTTAGAGTTAAATTAGGCAGAATAACAGATGTACACAGGTTGCCTAGTGATTAGAGTATTGGGTCAGTAGCTGAAAACTTGCTGGTTCTATTTGCAAAGACTTAAAGGTGATCTGTCAATTTGCACTTTAGCAAGGCCCTTTTATATAATTAAGGATCATGGTAAATAATGGACATACTATCCGAGGGTGTGTCAGGAGACATATACAGCTCCTTAAAAAAACATTGCACCTTTTTCTTTCCTTTCCAAAAAAGTCAAAAAGGTTTTGGGTGACACAGGGTCCATCACATAGAACAGATAGTATGAACTTAGTTAATGTTAGCATTGTGTCACATTTGACATTATCCAGCCTAGCTAAAATGACCTAGCCAAAACGTGGTTCCTTTAGTTGTAGGCAGAAGATTTTTGTCTGCCATACTCTTTGGGGCACGCGTTGGAATATTAACAATAATGTGTGGCTTCAGAAGTCATTGTCGTGTTGATAAATTGTCCCCCACCAGCTTGGTCTTCATATCCCTCTTCTAGTCCTCCCGTGTGAAATGCTGACTACACGTACGGACATTCTGTTTAAAGGGCCGTTCACATGATAAGCGCAAGAACGGTATTACGCTGGAGAAATACGTTACTTTCAATGCAGACCGCACTAGCAAAGAAGTGTCAAACCGGTTCCACGGAGGGCCGAATGTCTGCAGGTTTATGGTTTTTCTTATAAACTCGTTCCCAGTTCAGACCTAAACAACCAGATGAGGGTAGAAACTAACCAATGAGTGACCTAATTTATCGATCAAGTACACTTTCCTAATCGCCAACGCCCAGGAACAAAGCTGGCACTGCCCAAAAATGCCAACCAGTTGCTGCGCTCCAAGTTCTAATAATTTGAATTTCGGCTCCTGGATTCCTGTACCTCCTAAAGTGCAACCAATCGGATTACGGTGTGTGGTTTAGTTGTTTGATTAAAAACATTTGAAGTTCCCAGAGCACTACAAGACCATAAATGCATACTAGGACCACTCTAAAAAGGCATCTGCACGTGGAGAAATAGGGGTTCAGATGGGCTGCCAGGTTAGTAAAATTAAATTGTAGGCTAATTTATTTATATCCCCGGCCATGCTTGGTTATGAGGACTAGAACAGTATAGTCGCAAACGACCGTCATCAAGTACAGCATTACTTCATGTTTACTACAAACTTTGCTAATTACACTTTAACATTTTACATTCTTGACAACAGCACGGGCGAATAGGAAAATACATGCAGAAATAGTTTCGTCAGAAAAATTATTGTTAATGGACATCTGAACATCAGTTGCCTAAAAACAAACTAAACTGTCACTGAACAGTGAGTTATCGGCTAGCTCCGGAGACGAAACCACTCAACTAATCAAAGGATGCTTCCGACCCAATGTTAAGTTAATAAACAATGTCATTGACTAGAGAAGTTAATAGCGATGATGGCATAATTTGCCAAGCTAGATAGGTTAGGTAGCATCTGACAGAAATAGCTTTTTTATTTCGCTTTTTTGTTTAACTACAAAGCGCGCCCCCCCCCCCCCCCCAAACAAAAAACAAGTGTAAGATATCGGAAATCAGTCTGTAGATCAAGCATGTTTCTTGATAATACTTTTTGGACAGGAGGAGGAAGAGGAGTTGCTTTGCTATTCAAATTATCTTGTGTTCTTTCTGTCATCCTGTGAACCCTATTCTTTGCTACTGGCATCTTTGAAGACATCTTTGAACACATTATGTAAAGCTCAGGTCTTAATACAGTAGGGGATGTGACAGGGAATGTCACAAACCACATCATGATTCTAAATTTAAATCTTCCCTGAAATCTACCCCATTCATTGATGAAGGAAACTACATTGTACTGTAGTCTACTGTACTGTATATGAAGAAAAGGTTTGCTGTTGCTAGTGAAGAAAGAATGAAAGCTGAGATCATTCCGGCCTTTTGATTCAGGCCATCACAGTGATCATTGTCCCAGATGATGGAAGGATATAATTACAGACTACTGTCTTATTGGAAATTCAGATTCTTGGCAAATATTTGTCTTAGACTGCAGTCGTTGGAAGAGGAGACGCTTGCATCCCTCTAGACCCCAGTTTTTCACTGGCTGGGGGATACATGGGCTGATTGTTTTGCGGAGCTAAGAACCTCTAAAAAGTGTTCAGTTCCCACAACAACCAGACATTGTCGGTTCTGTATGAAATTACCAGCGTGATAGCAATGAATATTCACAAATGTGGACCAGCTGTTGCGAGAACCACCGAGACATTCACATTTAGAGCACTTGGATACCATCACACAACTTTTGTCTTCCTTCGCCTCTTAAATCTTCTGGCAAAGATTGTTAGATATCCTCTATTTTCAATTTTCTTATTAGAAAAAGCAGTGATCCCTGCTCCCTCCCTATTTGGTTGTCAGAAATGTTAATCTTTTCTCCGGCCTGAATGAGACAGCTTTATTGGTCAAAGGCCATAATAATTTGAGCCTTTATTTTTTTTTACTCATTTCTTCCGACTGACATTGTGATAGACGCAGGAATAATAAATCACAAACACGTTCCCAAAGATTGCATTGTAAATGTCAAACTAGACAGGAAATTGTAATTAAAGAAAGGAAATTGCTTCAAAGAAGCACTTGAATTTTAAAATGAGCTAAGCATGGAATTTTGTAAGAATTTAATTATGGCCCAATTTGTAGTTTCTCTCTCTCTCTCTCTCTCTCTCTTTCGCTGTCTCTGTCTCTTGTCCTGCCTTTCAGTCGTATAGTAATTCTCTCCTCTACACAACTGCTATTGAAAGCTGGCTGCTGAGAATTCTGAGAGGATCAGTGCAGGGCTTAATTCTCATCTCTCTTGTTCAAAACCAAGGTTATTATTTAATAATATTTCTTCCTGACATTGTCTCCTTGCACTCCAAACTGAAGGGCCTCAATTGGGGCAGACAGCGAGAAAGAAGATATGTGGATAACAGACCCCCTCCTTTTCTATCAAAGAGAGAGAGTCTTAACCCTAAATAGATAATTGTCTATCACATTTTGAATGGGAGTGCTTGAGAGAAGTGCTGCTTTCTACCATAACAACATCAGTGAAATCACAGGACATTTCTAATAAAACAATATTGCAGTTTGAAAAAAGTTTTGAATGGACTACCATTAGATGTCTTTGATTGGGTTCAAGGTTTGTCTTTAAGCTAAAGTCCTATCCAACCTGTCCTTGTTTACTTCTTACTTATTTACTACCAAAAGAAAGAGTATTTATTTACCCATCTGACAAAGTAAAATTGGTAGAGGTGTGGAGATCCATTGCATTTGACCTCCTTGTCAATCACAGACCTGAGGCCTGTCCATAACCCTGCTAAAAAACAGAGTTCTAGGAAAATGAATGAAGTGTCTGTATAGGGGGCTGCAGGAGGGGTGTTCATAGTGATCTCACGCAGTCTCTCCACAGACTGGTTGAGTAAGAGGAACAACAGAATTTCGACTGAAGAGATCAATTATAGATAGAAGGAAATGAATGGGAAGAGTAATTTAATAAATAATTTAGTTGATGTCTTATATCATGTACGAAAGCAAATGAAAAATTAGATTGTGTATTTGGATGTAGCTGGATTTTAAAGAGCTTCAAAATTATATTTAATTAGAAAAATAAATAAATGTCAGTGATTGGTTTCACTGAGAAGGGTAAATTAATGAGGGCAATTGGAGCGATAGCAAATGATCTGCCAGAATGGAGTGTGACTGTCTGGACAGACGAGGGGAGAGGGTTGGGGACGGAGTTTTAACAGTCGACTGTAGAGTGTCGCTCTCACTCTTCTTTGTCTTCTCCCCTCTCACAGATGGGCAGATTGGAAGGAACCATTTTTCTTCCTCTTTTTGGACCCTGTTCCACTTCAGTCTACTTGGTCACCAACACAACAACGCAGCCAGTCTACTGAATAAAATGCACAGGAGCAGATCTGAGACATGTATCAGGAAAATTAGGTTTAGAGAGTGCCTCAGCAAAAGTTCAGAGAAGGTACCACGTACATATTCAGCATACTCAAATCATCAGTGTTATTTTAGATTCGATGCAGCTCTGTGAATTTGTAAGTGCCAGCTCATATTAACTTTATTGAAAATGAACTCTCCAATGCTCAATAAAATGTACATGTTTCAAGACTTAAATAGATGATTACATGGCTCACACTTCAAGCCTCAGGAAAAGTAAATACTGATAATAATTAGACAAGGAAAGTTAAAAGTTGAATCGGAGCTTCTCCTCCTCATCAACTGTGATGTGATGAAGCCATGGGACAAATGAGGAGAGAGAGAGAGAGAGAATGGTGAGCGGCAGAAGAGAGCGAAGGGGGGTGAGAGAGTAATTAATGTGTGTGTTTCCATTGCCATCTCGGGGACGTAGCATCCCCTCAGAAGGCGCCTGGCGCAGGGAGTCTGGAGACGCAGAATGCAAATAGATAGGTAAGGTTGGGCACAGCCACAGCCTGTGTTGGGACCCAATCATTGAGTCGCTAAACAAGTGTTCTTTGTGATGCTGGGCCACTGGGACCGAATGAAACGACTCCCATCATCTGCTATGGTGGGTAAAAAAAAACGATGTACAAAAAGAAATTACTTAAGTCTGCAGTCACTATTTATAAGATGAAAGACTCTCTTCAGGGAATGTCAGAATTATACTTTTTTTCCCAATTATTTTGTGAGGTAGTTTCCTGGTCCCCAGGCTCCCTAGTGAGTTGGTGTTTTTGTGTTTGCTCAATAGTCATTATGTCAAACCTCAAGTAAAGTGGGACTTTCTGTCAGAGTTGTTGTGTTACTTAAATAACATAAAATGTAAATAAATCTCTCACTGGTTTGTTCATCTAGATAAAATTATCATAATGTGAAAACCCTCATTGTGTGGATATGCCACTTTCACAGATCTATTTGATTAAGTAGAAATAAGTTATAGGTACAGAGAGAAACATTGTGAAAATGTGATGCGGGTAAATAATATGACTCTTATGTTCCAACCTTGAAACAAAATATAAATTTCTCTCTTCCTATAATGCATGTCATGTAGTCTATATTTACTGCACATGTAAACAGTAAATATATGTATATATACACCCAGAATAGAGAAGCCATTAAGCATTATGAAAAAAATATAATGATGAATTGGCAGTATTCGAAAAAATTCAATGATAATTGATTGTGAAGCTTAATTTAAGTACAGACTTATAACAATTGTATTGAACCGCTTTTAACTAGTACAGTGTACTTTCAAAACGGAGATGACAAACTCATGTGGGGGAATTATGAAGTCAGCTACTATCATCTAATTTACCAGTGCATAGGGTAGATTTTTATCATGATTTTGAGGCTGATCTTTCCTGAAGGCAGCTAAAATAAAGGATATAATTAGGATTATATGGGTTGGGGTTTAGGGTAGAGTCAAGAAAGAAACCCTGGTCAAATGTCCTCTCAGAGCACTGTTTGATATGTAAGCTCCACCCTTAACATGAATGCAACCAATGACAACATTTCTGCCTTTGGGACAGATTTGCCTCCAGAACAAGATTCATGATGAAAAACGCCAACCTGCCAAAAATGCTCTCTTTTAATGTGGACTACAAATCCATGTTGTGCCATAGGCCTGGTGCAGTACTGCATCTAGATCCTCTGATTATGGCTTTGTGATTGTAGCCTGCAGTCTTAGTTGAGGAGAAAGAGAGCCTCTTTCTCCATGTCTTCAGGCATTGCTGCAGTAATGGAACAGAAAATGTGCTAATATAAAACGCGTGACTCCACTAATGAATCTGTTTCAATATTCTGCAATTCTAAGCACTAAATTATCATAAGACATCCGCTCTTGTGCCCATTCAAATGAGCAACACTTTGCTTGGAATAAACTGTTCGACTTAATGAGTTGAGAAAAGAGCATGATTACCTCCTCCACTTCCATCAACACATTCTAAAGGCGGCCATGGAGAAAGTTATTGGAGATTTGAACAGACTGCATTTCATCTGACATTGAATGAAGTCACTACAGTTCAATTTTTGTCCACCATATGTTGATGTGGCACTTCTGATCAATTTGATTTTGAATGAGGTGCAGCTATCTGGGCAAGTCTTTGTATGTGAAATGTCTTTGAAAGTTGGAGACATGATTAGTATTTGCATTTGAGACTAAAGAGTGAGGGGTCGAGATGCCAGCATGCACCACGGTGACGTGAAATGTGATAATTGGTGGGAATGTCCGAAAAACCTTTTTTCTGAAGTATCGCATGTCACAAAAGACTGTCTATTTTAAGAACACACACCAGGGTAATTATGGCAGTAAAAGATATGTTCATTAGCCAAACTCTGAGGGTTATTTAAGTGGAAACTGACATGTAAATGACTCAATGTGGTTGTTGGTCATCGATACTATAGGTGGTCTGTCATTGGCATGCCATTTTTGTTCCCCTCTTCTGCGCTTCTTTTTTCCTATGCCAGCTCTTTGCACCATTGTAATTGAATAAGTTATAGAAAAGTCAGCTCATCTCAGTTTTTTCTCTTATGCAGTGTGTAAAAAGTGCTCCTGTAACTACCTGGGAGTGCAACCCATCAACAGCTGTTAGAGCTGACTTGAAGGTTAAATATTAGGAAGGAATCCAATTTCTCTTGTCTATTCAGCTCAGCGGTGTGTTAGATTGCAGCTGGAGTGTGCTTACGGAGTGTGGGATATGAAGTGGGCTAATCAATCCCCTTTGCTTCATTCTCAAATTCCTCTCATATCAGGTCCCTGCCCCCCGGGCAGGCCTTCTGCTTTCCGAAAGCCAATTCCACACGAAATAAGAACTGTGACCTGCAGCTAGAGGGTGAAGTTGAGTTTTCCCTTCATGATTAATCTCTTCTTGGGTGGCTTTCAGAAAAAAAGGAGAGGGGGAGGAGAGAGAGAGGGTGAAAAAAATAAGAAAACATGCAAGTCGCTGCCTTGTGACGGGCCCTTTTTTTTCTTCTCTGAATGAGCCCGGTGCAGTGGAGCCTGCTTATCTGTCCAGAGAAAGAGGGAATTCATTTTTGACAGGGCTTCATGTTGACATTGACAAAATGAACTACTACCCGATGCTACGATTAAACCTGGGCTGCCATAATTGTCATCTGAACTGCGGCAATGATGAAACTTAAAGTATGTTTTGAACGGCTCCTCGTTTCAAGGACTTTATAGGGCCGAGGCGATGGAGTGGG
Organism: Esox niger; assembly: GCA_016801105.1. Classification (NCBI taxonomy): domain Eukaryota; kingdom Metazoa; phylum Chordata; class Actinopteri; order Esociformes; family Esocidae; genus Esox; species Esox niger. The sequence continues at coordinate 121,857 of JACXGJ010000405.1, forward strand.
GCTTTTTGTGTTTGGCAACTAATAAACGTATGGGTGTATCTCTCAATGATAGGGGGATGTACTAGACAATGCTTTATTCTGTGAGAAAATAACCTTGATCTTTAGAACCTTCCATTTGAATAAAAGTGTGACTCTTGAAGACAATCTGGGCAAATATAAAAGCTTGTATGTAGCTACACACTAACAGCTGTCTCTGTATTTACTCCATATCACTTGAGCAGAGGATAGTCACCGATTGTCTTTTCTTTGGGAGGACACGGAGCCGTGCAGAGATTGCATGTTAGACCTACAACAAAGAGGCCAGCATTATTATATAGCAAGCAGATGGGCTGAACACTACCAGACCAGAGGGGTAAGGTGATCTAACCTTAAAGTGCCAGTATCACATTTTGCAGGTTATAATGACATCTGTCACTGAGATTGGACCTGTCAAACGCTCCCTCCGTCCACTTGGATTGCTCTTAATGGATGTCTGTGATAGTCCAGACACACTGTTAGACCCGGGTCGATGCCTGTCCACCAGGCGTTGCTGCAGAAATCCAAAGGAGATGAGGCCCCCCTTGGGTTAGTTAGAATCAGTGGAATTTGTCAGCTTTAGGGGCCAACTGGTAAAGAAAAATTAAAGAAAAAGGTGTTTATTTTGTTTGAAAACCTTTGGTTAGTAGGATTAGGACAATATTTTGAGTTACTAAATACAGCAAGTGATGTAAAAGGACTCTAAATGGAAAGAAAATATGTGCATTTTTTACTAAATGGAAAGATAATATGTGAATATTTTGTGTCTTATAGATGATCCCAAACTGAATGTGCAAGCATTACACACATCTACTACATTTTGAAGTGTCTTAAGCATTCCTTAGGAAAAACAGCCTGTTTGCCCACTACCCCCCACCAAACAAATTGGCTGAGAACAACAAAGTTCAATCTATCTGTATATTTCTTTGTTTGTTCTTTCTCATCTCCAGCAGGACACTTATGAAAGTGCTCTTTTGCATCACAAATAAGGTGCGTTGGTACACGGGGGAGCCTGTGAGAGTGGGTTCGAGTGTTGGGGCAGAGCCCTGTCTCCAACCGCCAGAAGCACCTCAGAGCCAGTCTAAACAGTAGGCACGGGTCTCTACACACGGTCTAATGGAAGACTGGAGTAATAAACACCAAGGAACAGCAGTCTGAGAGAGGAACCGGGTTGAGGTAAACATGTTCCCCATCACTGACTGGTCTGACTGACTGGGGTCTTGAAACTCAGTCATAAATGATAGAAAGGGACATCGCTTTTTACATGAATGATTATTCTCTTACTGTGCATTGACTTGTTTTATAGTCTGATGGAAGATGTTTTTAAAAGAGGGCCTTTGTCATTTTTCAAACGGGGTCCAGCTTGACCTCCATGTTCTACCGTTGCTTAATCCTGCTGTTATGACGATGGTCTGCCAGATGAGTCAATCCAGCTACTGTAGTCAATCACCTCCATCATTTTAATGCTGCGGAGCCGTTCTTTTAAGTAGCTGTAATTGCTTTGTGTGAAGGACTTACATATTGTGGCTTTTACATGGGCTGGATGGTATTGACTGTACAGTATTCCCCCAGTGCTTCCTCTGTCCAGTCTCTAGTAGCATATAGTACTTCACTCCTAGAGCCACACTCTGACAACTCTGACTCAGAGCTTCATCATAGTGATGAATAAAATAGTACCTTTTTCCAATTCAATTTTCCCGAGTTGGCAAGAAAATGCACATGCTGTGGGGAAATGTGTCTGGACCCTCAGTGGTTTGTGAGAGCAGCATAAAAGTAGGCTGACACTTTGTCTGGGCCAGGGTCCAGGGCGAGATATCGTGGCCGACTCCTCCTCGACCCACGGTTGTCGTCCCCTCTCCTTCGGGTGGAGGCGAGATGCCCCCTTGCTGCACCAACTCTAACTGTCATCTCAACCTCGACGGAGCTGTGGTGCACTTAGGCTCCATTTGCTTTTAAGGATGTCTGACAGGACGGCGGCCACGTATGATCAAACTTTACTTTCGCCGTGCACTTGTGACAGTTCATTCAGAGGGCCCTAATGCGCTGTCACCAGCGCTCTCCACTCAGCTGCCTTGATTTACCTTCCCCATCTGTCTCAGTCAAGCAGAACCAGGATGGGGGGAGGCCTAGCCACTGTAGGGCCCCGCGCACTTCCCTTTGAACGTGTCGCTCCCAGCCCCCATACCTCCCCCGTACTCCTCACCTTTATCATCTGCAGTGCAGCGCTGAACAACAAAGTGTAGTGTACATATCACCTTTAGTGGCCACTGAACGTTTTAAGATGTTGGTCATGTTTTGTCTTGACTGGTGCTTCGCTGGTCTCCTCCATTAACCCCTGTTTGTAGTCCCAATGGGGATGGTGGAATAGAGGGTACAGAGCACTATCATAGATAACCAGGTGTCGGTAACAAGCGCTACATCCATACATAGGGTCATGATGGCATATACTCAAACACACATACACCTACATACTTTTGTTTTCTGTCCTTAAATAAGCGCATTGATCGCAAACAATTATTCCTATTCAGATTCCCTGTTTTCCCTAACCTCTAGCCCTAACCCTTAGCATAACACCAAATGTCAAACACTTGACCTTAACCCATTCCTAAAATATGTCTTTTCAATCATGGAGACCAGTGAAAAGTCACTATGTGGTTGAATCTGTTTTCTTTTTCTTGCCAGGATTAGTGGTTCTCATAACAACAGCACAGCAAGGACCTACACAGACACACAGTCTAGTGTGTATCATTTTAAATCTTTTAAAAATAAAACGGATATGCGGCCAAATAATTTACATGCTTGAAATGTTTACTCATATTGAGATGGTTCTATGGCTTATCAGTGCTTAAAAATGCATCTTTTGAAAAGCCGCAGGGATCTGACACAACCCAGGAGTTTATGATTTTAGAAATCCGAATCTGTTTTCAGTGTGGTTTTGGAGGGTGGGGAACTGATGAGGGACCGAGGTTAGTGCCTGTTTAGAGACTTCAAGGTCTCTCACTGCCAGTGTCTTGGGAGGGCATTCATTGGAAGTTAATGTGTTGGAACATTTTATTTTAAGGTCTCCATTATGCTTTGTGTGATTTAAGCCGCACTGTTTCATGATGTAGTACAAGGCTTTTACATTACTAATAAATATGGAATTGCATGAGATTTTCTACTGTCTCTTTCTTTTTCTCTCCCTCCCTTTTCTCTCGCTCTCTTTCGCTCTCCCTATCTCTCTCTTTCCATCTTTCTCTCTTTCACTCCCTTTCTTTCTCTTTGCTCTTTGATCAGGCAATCCCATGACAGATCCATCAGCAACTCTTCATCTCCTGAAGGAACGGGTTGTGCTTAATTGGTGCTACCAGGAATAAATCAAAGCAGGAAACAGGATGCTTTCCAAACAAACCAAACAAAGCACAAGCCACATCTATATTACCCATGACTGGTCACTGAATGAGCCTACATGCTACCAAATGCAGTATTTTACTAATGTTGCTGTGAGGTCTATGTTTATTGCTACAATGTAACTACAAAGCAACGTTATATGAACCATCCTAGCTGTGTGGTACCTGTCCTGCTCTCCTGGTCCATATTCTAATCTTATTTAACAGTCTCTGCCTGGCGCTGAATTCAATGCAGGCCCCCATATTGGAGAGTTTCCAAACAATCCCGAGCTCACCCAAGCTTGGAATTGGTTTTCTGTGGAACATCTCCCTCCTCCCTTTGGGCACTTTACCAATTTGACCAAATTTGTTCCATCACTGGTTCTAAGTACCAGAAGTGTTTTCTGCCCACACTTGGACTCGTTTCTGCAATTTGCACATTCTTTGCAGAACATTAACAGCTTTGTCAGGGGCTCAGCCATCGGCGGGCGCTCGTGATGTGGTGTGGCGGCCCTCTTTGTCTGTGAAGATTCGGTGTTGAATATGGTCAGGACAGATTCCCAGCCCCTCCAACGTACACAAACCAAACTGCTACTTTAGCCGCACATAAGAAGAGGTTCGGAAACACGCTCTTTCAATGTTTATCTCTGTTTCACAAATCTACCTGAAACAGGAGTCTCTAACCAGCCTATACATTCCCAGGCATTTCATACGTGATTTTTTTCCACCTCAGTGAGAAATGTGTTTAAATGCTAACACCTCATTCCAGGCAGGCACTCCCACTCAGCACAGCAGTGTGGCCATCTCCCTCAGACTCTGACAATGGCTCATTGCAATTGCATTACAAGCAAGGATGTACTCCAATGCTCCTGGTGCCACTCTATTAAAAACTCAATATGCCATCTTCATAATCACCTAGGGATGAAGCAATGTGTTTTCCTGAACTTTTGTTTCTTTGCCAGCCAATGCGAGACCAATACTCTGTGTGGTGCAGCTACCTGTCCACTTGATGTATTATGGGAGTAGAATGGGCCACTAAAAGTTGATATACTGTAATTGTTTGAGATAATTAGAGTTATAAAGCCCTCTGTAAATGGCCCATTGGGATCGGGAGTATTAGATTGTGTCCACGGAAATGCACGCCCACTGCTTTTTTTAATTTAAGGGATGAGTGTTAGTGGAAATATAATTTAGCCCAGCGATCACATTGGAGGTGTACATACAGATAAAGACCTAAATGCTTCATAAACCATTACTTTAGAGTTGGGAAAGGAGTGCATGAATTAGTAGGCCGCTAATGCAGGCAAATGTAAACTTTGCAGTAGTTTAGCAGTGCTGAGACACGAGCCACTGCAGTGAACTGCTTCAGGCACCAAAAGCAATTAACAAAAACTTAAAATAATTTGAACTAATTCTTCTCTTGCTATCTGCAGAGAATGATGCATTACTGTGTATGTTGATTATGAATGGAAAGAGCTTCTTTATCTGCAAAGGGAATACCTTATGCTGAGACTGCTTCTTTAAACAGGCTGCTTTAGGGCCTATTTGAAATGGAATTTTTGTCTCCCATTTTCAGTTTCACCATATGTTGTCTTTTCTTTCAGTCTTTCATTCCATTACTTTACATGTATGGGATACAGTTCATTAAACACAGTGTCATCACACATTTGTCTTGACCTGTCGGAACTTGCCATTTCTCCCATCGTCCCCTTTCAGAGACCCGCGTGTGTAGAAGAAACATAACAAAGAGTAGTGGATCAAAGTGAAAGCAAGGTGCAACCAGGAGTTCCACACTACCACGCTTGGTGTAGCCCCACTTTTTTATGCCCACATATATCTGCACATACACGGGCACACCATCTCAGAGGATAGTCCAGACTAGGGGATTGTTGGTAATCTTAGGTGGCTTCTTCATGTCTGCTACCATGCCATCCTGCCTGCCCGCATCTTCCCTTCAATGTTTTGTGTGCTGTTGCCAAGCCAGGGAATCCATTGCTGGTTGCCTTTAGATGCGTTGAAAATCTTAGATAAAACATAAAAAAATCCTATTGAAATGTCAAGCTTTGTTAATGTTTGCATTTAATAACCTGGATAGAAATGTTTCTTTTTCATTTCCAGCTGAATAATTTGTCCATGTATGCAGAGGCTTTGTTGATGTTTAATTTAATTTTACATACACAAAAATATTGCTTTGGTAGCAGTTTATTTGTTTGATTCAAGAGAGGAGAGGTTGTGGTGTTCACTAGCTAGGCCTGATCTGAACCCTACAGGACCCGTTCTCACTGCCCAGGCACACACACTGTCTTCGCTGTTTCTCTGAGAACAGAAAGCAGTCAGATAGGGGGAAGCTGCCGGCCTGCCTGCCCTCATTTAATGTCCTTTGATGGGCCTGGCCTGTTCATTATCTCTCTCTGTATCATACTGTTCTGAGTGGCTCTAATATGATAATAGACTAATCTGGATCGTTTGTTTTTGCTTTTAGACAATTCAAAAAGGCCATTTAATAGGTTTATTTCAGTAAGTGCAGGTAGGAGATGTTTTGTATATACCCATAGATGTTCCAACGTGAAATAGTTGTATAACATCCTCAATTTAGAGGCACATACCTGGCAAGACTGACTGGGTTCATGTACTATTGCTCTGTGCAAAGCAAATAGAGGTGGAAAACTGCTGAGGACATTGGGATCTATGGTGGTTTTCCTTGTGTTTGGTTTTGGTATCACTTGATCCATTGCTCCATTATACAGAACAAGCCAACTAATCTCATTTTCTTCATACGTAGAAATACTAAAATGTCTCCCATGGCTTTGTTGGTGTGTGAGAGCAATCCTGAAATGTACAGCGACTGCACCCACCTCATGTCATGCATTTGGTGTAATTATTTAGAAATAATCAATTGACTAATGATGGCGTAATTTACGGGACTCATTAATCTGGTGACTGGATGTGTTAATCAGTTCAGCTCTGCAGTTGGGGTGGTGAATTTTCAATGAGCATGCTAGCTACCTGTAGCAGTGTAGTGGAGACACAAGCTTAGACTGTGGGTGTGAAGGGTGCATACTGAAACAGAAACCAGCAGTGGACCTGATTCTTTTTGGAAAGTCCTCACTATTTCATTCTATGCAATATCCAGGATAATAACCTGGGCATTTATGGCCCATACAGTAAATTATATGATGGGGTTTTAATGTGGTTACTTGATGGATGCTATAGATAGAATGTAGACTAGATCTAGACGTCAAAGGTCATATATCCTCCAGCACTTCTAATGCTGAACTCATTAGGTACAACTTTAGGCACCATGTAGGCTACTTATCCAAGAGAACTCCCAAAAGTCAACTTGTTCACCACATTCAGGGTTCACCACATACAGGGTCCTTCAAATTCAGGGTTCCCCACATTCAGGGTCCTTCAAATTCAGGGTTCCCCACATTCAGGGTTCACCACATTCAGATTCCACTTCCTTTTTTGATTTCAGTCATTAATCTTTGCCTGATTTCCAAATCACTAAAAATACAGTATTTATGTAATTTCCACAAAAATTTTGTTTCAGCTCTGTTTCCAGAATATGAACAAAGGAAATATAACTTATTCTGCAGAGATAAATTCAATGGCTGAATTAGGGAGTTTATTGAAGGATGCCTGCTCTAACAAATATTATCTCTCTGTTGAAGACAGAAGGTAAGCATTGTTGCTTATTGAGATCATTTCCTAGAATATATTAAATTGGAAAACAGGGGTAGGCAACTAGATTCAACCACAGAAACAAAATGCTAAACCACAAATGTTCCACTGAATTTGGACCACCACAAAGGCCAAAACAAACTGCCTACATGAAATATGTTTTTACTGAATTCCTTGTGATTTTCTCTCTCTATTTTGACCATTTTGGTGTGTAAAAGAACAAATAAAACAACCTGTTGCTGATTTCTGATCATACATCCACAGAGCTGCTGAATAAATTCTAATCGTCACACATATAATTCATAGCAGGAAACAATATCATGGAAAGTGTTTCCTGTCCTGGAAAAAGGCACAGGAGAAATGAATTCTTGCGCCCTTTCTAAGTCTAAATGGCACTTTCCTTTCTCTGTTTCTCTTTGTGCAGGTAATGAGCAAAGTAAATACACAGGGAAATGTGAAGAACTTTGTGACACTAAATTACTTGTGGGAATCCCATACGGTTACAATTTAATATTGGAGGGCTCTGAAAATAAGGGATTATTGTTTAAGCCAAGACTATGAGCCTTTCGCTCTTAGTAAGACAAATGGGAAAATGAAGGTACACAGATTTTCAATAACCACAGTCTGGTCCTGGATTGCCTGCTGGGAGTTAACATGGTGGTCTCCCTGCCAGTGTTGCTGTGTGTGTGTTGTGTGTGTGTGTGTGTGTGTGTGTGTGTGTGTGTGGACATGCTGTGTAAATGCTCCGAGTGTGCCCAGGTGACAGCGCCCTGCCACCCAGTCACTAGGGCATCCTAGCAGCCTTTTAGTGAGGATGTCATGTTTGTTTCCTGGGCAAAAAAAGACATAGCAAACATTACTTAAAATCATAGCATATTCAGACCAGCGGAAGATAACTGGATTGCACATGAGACCTGTGCTAATGTCATCTGAAGGGCATTGGGATAAACAGGCACTTGTCTGTGCAGTGGGGGGGGGGGGGGG